>WAAB01012036.1:60515-85885 GCA_013389865.1 Piaya cayana | reverse complement strand
TCCCTATCCCTATCCCTATCCCTATCCCTATCCCTATCCCTATCCCTATCCCTATCCCTATCCCTATCCCTATCCCATATCCATATCCTATATCCCACCCTACCCCGCCACCTCCATCTCTCTCCCCTCCAGCCCCTCCCTCAGCCGGGCGGTTCCTCCCCTCCCGGAAGCGAGCGCCGTGCGGTTGCCCCGCCCCGGAAGAGGCGGGCCGGGCCGCGGCCATGCAGGTTTCCAGCCTCAACGAGGTGAAGATCTACAGTTTGAGCGCCGGCAGGAGCCTCCCGGAGGTGAGGGGGCGGCGCGGGCCCCGGGCTTCCCGGGGAGGGGGTCTCCCCAGACACGCAGCTCGACTGCCTGCGTCCCAGAGTGCGGGGCTGCTGCCCACGGGCCCTCGAAACCCACGTGTTTGTACCTTTGCGTGGTGAGCAATGGTTAAACTGACCCTGAAAACCTACACATTTGTAAGTTTTCACTGTAAGAAATGGTTAAAGTGACTTTTAAACCACGATTTTGTAAGTTTCATGATGAGGAATGATTAACCCTTAAAACATCATTTTGTAAGTTTTCATGGTGAGGTATGCTTAAACTGACCCTTAAACCCCATGACTAGGTAAGTTTTCATGGTGCGGAATGGTTAAACGAACCCTTAAAACACGATTTTGTAAGTTGTCATGGTGAGGAATGGGTATACTGACCCTTAAACCCCACGACTTTGTAAATTTTTGTGGTGCGGAATGGTTAATGTGGCCCTTAAAACCCACAACTTTATAATATCAGTTTTCACAGTGTGGAATGGTTAAACTGACCCTTAAGACCCCACGACTTTATAATACAGTTTTCGTGATGTGCAACAGTTAAACTCAGCAGTGAAAATTTTAAAATAATCAAGTGAAAAGAATCAACAGCCCCAGTGTCTTCTATACTTCCCAAATGGATCATCTTTAAGTGCTTCTCTGGTTCCTTTATGAGTAATGAGCTGAAGACTGTTTTGTGTATTTCCTTGCAGTGGCTCTCGGACAGAAAGAAAAGAGCTTTACAGAAGAAAGATGTGGGTGAGTTTTCCCATCACAGCACCTGCAGTGACACTCGGCTGCGCATCTTCAGCATATGAGTCTGGAAAGAGACCTTTTAGGAACTGATATAAAGAAGTTATGCANGGTTAGAAGGCCACACTTAACTTTATACACAGCTTTGTATAAGTAGAATATTACCAATATTGCATTAAATCTCAGGCAGTAAATATCGGGGTTGCAGATTGTAAAGAAACGCAACAAATTCCACATACAGCTTATGATAAAGTTTGACTATAAGCTCTTCTGTGTGCTTTATGTTCATCTTAGGGTGCAGGAACATCATTGTTTTAGCCTAAATCTGTTATCCAAAATAAAATACAGCTGTTTAGAATCATAGAACAACCAGGTTGGAAGAGACCCACCGGATCATCAAGTCCAACCATTCCTATCAAACACTAAACCATGTCCCTCAGCACCTCGTCCACCCGTACCTTAAACACCTCCAGGGAAGGTGAAATATGTATATAGTTTATATACTATAAGAAGTGGTGTATAAAAATCCCAATCAATCCACAGAGTTAATAGGAGGATGGAGCGTGTTCTACAGGGTTTTAGTTGTGTGAACTATGACATAAATATTTGCTATTACATTATATGTTTATGTGTTACATTGTTATCACCTCAGGATAAGCATTTATTTTGTGTAGGGGCAGCCAGGGTTAACAGATTGTATTAATCTACTTACAACATTCACTAATTATTCTTAAAAGGGTTTTATATTTTGAAGGATGTTCCCTGTATTCAATTAGTCTGATTCCTTAAGAAACCATTGCAGATTTTTGGGCTGAAACAACAGTGCTCCTTCTAAAAAATAATGCTTCTTGTTTTGCTTTGTAGATATCAGAAGAAGAATTGAACTTATTCAAGACTTCGAAATGCCCACAGTTAGCACAAAGATTAAGGTATCAAGAGATGGGCAGTATATTATGGCAGTTGGTGAGTTAACAAAGCATCTCTCTGCAGCAGAAGCCAAAAGTACTCAAAAGTCTCGGTTTCAGAAAGATGTAGAATTTCAGGTAGAATGGATAAGAATTCATTTTTAAATGTAGCATTGAACAGAGTTTTGGAAGCTTACTCTTTAGATGAGATAGAGTGGCTGCCTCTGTAGTGGCATTGTGAAACACTTCTTTTTAGAGTACAGATATTCTTGGAATCAGAATGGCTTGGGTTGGAAGGGACCTTTGAAATCAACTAGTTCAACCCCCTGCCGTGAGGGAGTTTTTAATACAATTAAAACCAAAACTGTTCACAGTGCAGATAAAAATTCACAATTGTTTTTTATTGTGTATACATAAATTTGCTTTAAATAACTTCTGAACATATTATTTGAGTATTGTTTTAAAGGATAGAGGATAATNCCTCCCCTCCCGGAAGCGAGCGCCGTGCGGTTGCCCCGCCCCGGAAGAGGCGGGCCGGGCCGCGGCCATGCAGGTTTCCAGCCTCAACGAGGTGAAGATCTACAGTTTGAGCGCCGGCAGGAGCCTCCCGGAGGTGAGGGGGCGGCGCGGGCCCCGGGCTTCCCGGGGAGGGGGTCTCCCCAGACACGCAGCTCGACTGCCTGCGTCCCAGAGTGCGGGGCTGCTGCCCACGGGCCCTCGAAACCCACGTGTTTGTACCTTTGCGTGGTGAGCAATGGTTAAACTGACCCTGAAAACCTACACATTTGTAAGTTTTCACTGTAAGAAATGGTTAAAGTGACTCTTAAACCACGATTTTGTAAGTTTCATGATGAGGAATGATTAACCCTTAAAACATCATTTTGTAAGTTTTCATGGTGAGGTATGCTTAAACTGACCCTTAAACCCCGTGACTAGGTAAGTTTTCGTGGTGTGGAATGGTTAAACTAACCCTTAAAACACGTTTTTGTAAGTTGTCATGGTGAGGAATGGGTAAACTGACCCTTAAACCCCATGACTTTGTAAGTTTTTGTGGTGCGGAATGGTTAATGTGGCCCTTAAAACCCACAACTTTATAATATAGTTTTCACAGTGTGGAATGGTTAAACTGACTCTTAAACCCCACGACTCTGTAATATAGTTTTTGTGATGTGAAACAGTTAAACTCATCAGTGAAAATTTTAAAATAATCAAGTGAAAAGAATTAACAGCCTCAATGTCTTCTATACTTCCCAAATGGATCATCTTTAAGCGCTTCTCTGGTTCCTTTATGAGTAATGAGCTGAAGACTGTTCTATGTATTTCCTTGCAGTGGCTCTCGGACAGAAAGAAAAGAGCTTTACAGAAGAAAGATGTGGGTGAGTTTTCCCATCACAGCACCTGCAGTGATACTCGGCTGCGCATCTTCAGCATATGAGTCTGGAAAGAGACCTTTTAGGAACTGATATAAAGAAGTTATGCATAGCTCATATCTTAAAAAACTACAGAATTGAAGTTACAAATAGTTACGGTTAGAAGGCCACACTTTATACACAGCTTTGTATAAGTAGAGTATTACCAATATTGCATTAAATCTCAGGCATTAGATATTGGGGTTGCAGATGGTAAAGAAACATGACAAATTCCACATACAGCTTATGATAAAGTTTGACTATAAGCTCTTCTGTGTGTATTATGTTCATCTTAGGGTGCATCATTGTTTTAGCCTAAATCTGTTATCCAAAATAAAATACAGCTGTTTAGAATCATAGAACAAACAGGTTGGAAGAGACCCACCGGATCATCAAGTCCAACCATTCCTATCAAACACTAAACCATGTCCCTCAGCACCTCGTCCACCCGTACCTTAAACACTTCCAGGGAAGGTGAAATATGTATATAGTTTATATACTATAAGAAGTGGTGTATAAAAATCCCAATCAATCCACAGAGTTAATAGGAGGATGGAGCGTGTTCTACAGGGTTTTAGTTGTGTGAACTATGACATAAATATTTGCTATTACATTATATGTTTATGTGTTACATTGTTATCACCTCAGGATAAGCATTTATTTTGTGTAGAGGCAGCCAGGGTTAACAGATTGTATTAATCTACTTACAACATTCACTAATTATTCTTAAAAGGGTTTTATATTTTGAAAGATGTTCCCTGTATTCAATTAGTCTGATTCCTTAAGAAACCATTGCAGATTTTTGGGCTGAAACAACAGTGCTCCTTCTAAAAAATAATGCTTCTTGTTTTGCTTTGTAGATATCAGAAGAAGAATTGAACTTATTCAAGACTTCGAAATGCCCACAGTTAGCACAAAGATTAAGGTATCAAGAGATGGGCAGTATATTATGGCAGTTGGTGAGTTAACAAAGCATCTCTCTGCAGCAGAAGCCAAAAGTACTCAAAAGTCTCGGTTTCAGAAAGATGTAGAATTTCAGGTAGAATGGATAAGAATTCATTTTTAAATGTAGCATTGAACAGAGTTTTGGAAGCTTACTCTTTAGATGAGATAGAGTGGCTGCCTCTGTAGTGGCATTGTGAAACACTTCTTTTTAGAGTACAGATATTCTTGGAATCAGAATGGCTTGGGTTGGAAGGGACCTTTGAAATCAACTAGTTCAACCCCCTGCCGTGAGGGAGTTTTTAATACAATTAAAACCAAAACTGTTCACAGTGCAGATAAAAATTCACAATTGTTTTTTATTGTGTATACATAAATTTGCTTTAAATAACTTCTGAACATATTATTTGAGTATTGTTTTAAAGGATAGAGGATAATCCTACATTTTGTAACTGTCAAAGCAGGATCCCTGTGTGAATACTTCAGTAGGTATTAATAGCATAATGCGACTTGGTCTTTCAGACTTACTGGAAGATTTTAAATTCTGTATGATACATCTGGTGATCAAAAGAACTTACATGCAAGTAGGGTGCTTTCAGGCACCGACGACAAAAAACAGGCCATAAGGTTTTTCCAGTCACAAAGACTTTAAGATCAGAATACTTACAGTTGAAATGCAGTGGAACCTGTATATGTAAGACATTATATTTTTTTTAAAAAATGCAATTATGTTGTCTTTTTGTTGAATTTTTTTATTAAAGATCAAATTATTCTTTCAGGAACTTATAAGCCAAGGATCCGCTGTTACGATACATATCAGTTATCCCAGAAATTTGAAAGATGCTTAGATTCTGAAGGTCAGTATAAGCTATGGCTGTTGGTACATAATATCTTTTATATATCATTGAGGTTGGACTCAAGTAGAAATTTCCCTTCCTGTGCTGAGGGGACAATGCACTTTGGGTTAACACAAGAATCCAGAGGAAAGGGTCGTGTGGTCTTCATCTCTTGTATTTTTCCCCCCTTTCCCCTACCTTCAAGGTTCTTTCCTCTCTCAGAGAGGAAAGCCCAGGCTCTAGAGGTGAGTTATAGAGTAAAGATAGTTCCCTGAGAGTGGATTAGTTTGTTTTCTTGGAAGCAAGATACTTAGGGATAGGTGGTGGTATGGCCAAGGCTCTGATTACACCTTATTGGCTACTAATTTGGAAGTAGAACTACTATGGTGAGGAAAGTAAGGAGGCATTTAGGCAAGGGGAAAGGGAGAATCTGCTGGCAGCTAGACTAGGGGAGGAGGTTAGAGCTGCCATGGTTCCAAGTTTGAGTGCATGGATTTCAGGAATGGTTTGTAGGTGGTTTTGATTTGGTTTGCTTTTTTGTCAGAAGACAGGGATGTTAGAAGACTGGTGCTTGAAAACTGGAACGTTGGGGTGACCAAAGCAGTGAGGGAATGAACATAGAGTGGCAGAACTCCTAAATTGTTACAGAAGAAGCTGATCTAACTAATGTCTGGGAAAGTGATGGGAAAATTAAAAATTGAGAACTACTGAATTATGTCAGGAAAAGGAGGTTAGAGTACAGTAGTGTTTCTTTACACCATGCCTCAAGACTACAAGGAGTCGTGTAGGATGATGAAGGGACAGCACTACAACATGGTAAGACGTAGGTGGTAAGGGTTAGAGTTCAGAGAGGTTGGGGAGGGAAAGGTATGGCAAGAGTGAGACCTGCTTTAGAAGTGTAGGAGTCATTGTAATAGTAAACACTTGCAGATAATTAAAGCTTAAAGTACTTTTTTTTTGAACTGGCATCCTACTGTGCCTGTGAAAATACACTTAATTTTGAAATGTAGCATAGAGTCACTTCAGGTAACTTTAAATGAGCTACCTAATTTAAATTGAACCAATTTAGTTGAAGCAGCTACTCCCTGTGTTCCTAACCCAGCTCATTTAGGCAAAGTTCAATATGTTGCGATGTTCAGCAGCATATTGCAGTGTCAAATTTGTGGTTTATTTGAGCCTGTAAAATTTGTCTGTGGAAGTGCTGACCCCTTAAAAAGATCATGTGTGTGGGTTTGTGCACAGTAGAGCCAAAGTCACATCGTCATTTATCACCATTGACAGATTATCAGAGGCGGACCACACACTCACTGAAAACTTACTTGATTAGACCTTCCCTGAGCCATTGAATATGTGGTTGAACATTGTGTTGAGAAACATGTAAAATGTACAAGAACGATAAAAAGATTACAAGATGTTTCATATATTTCTGAAGTTTTAGAAAGCTACTTAATATTTAGAATATAAAGTTACATAATTAAAGATTTTATCACAATGCCTGCATTATGCATTGACACGTGGGGAATACTTACATGACCAAAAGTTAGCATGAGTGTAAATGTTTTTGGGATTTATGCCAATGTTTGCAAAAAAGTTTGCTTACTTAGTTGACTTTAAAATCTCTTGTGTTCTCCTCTAGTGGTTACGTTTGAGATTTTATCAGATGATTACTCAAAGGTATGTGTAATGTTCTCAATGTAAAATGAAAAGAAATTGTTTAATATGTATATTAAAGTACATTTTCATATATAGTAAAACACAGTCAATCAAAGCAACTTTGGAGCAGAAAAGTTTTTTTCAGGAGAGCAAATAAGATGAACTTTTTTTTTGGTGCCTTCAAAATATTGTTTATTTTCTTTGTGTTTTAATTTCCCCTACCACTCTTAAGTCTTATTATCTTTTATAGACCATTATCTGAAGTTTTTCTCTATCCCACAAAAAATGTGAAAAATGGAACTAGTTGTTCTTTCTAGGATAATGTTTAGTCACAGTCCCTTGTGATGAGTGGTACACAATGTTTGAGAGGTGGAAGAGCTATAGATAAGTTGATAGCCTGTTTTTCAGTGTTGTTGTAGCCATGATGGTTATAAGCACATGAATGACACAAAAATTGTGGAAGGAAGTAATGTCTTTTTTTTCCTCCTCATGAAGTGCTGTACCTGGAGGAAAGAGTTGAGTTCTTAGGACCATCAGCCCTTTTTCAGGCCCAGTAGCGTTAGAACTTTGAATTCNTTTTATAGACCATTATCTGAAGTTTTTCTCTATCCCACAAAAAATGTGAAAAATGGAACTAGTTGTTCTTTCTAGGATAATGTTTAGTCACAGTCCCTTGTGATGAGTGGTACACAATGTTTGAGAGGTGGAAGAGCTATAGATAAGTTGATAGCCTGATTTTTCAATGTAGTTGTAGCCATGATGGTTATAAGTACATGAATGAGGAAAAATTGTGGAAGGAAGTAATGTCTTTTTCCTCCTCATGAAGTGCTGTACCTGGAGGAAAGAGTTGAGTTCTTAGGACCATCAGCCCTTTTTCAGGCCCAGTAGCGTTAGAACTTTGAATTCAGTTTAGCACTTAGAAAAGTGTTTTACGTCCTTGAAAGCTCATCTGTTTTCTCCAGCTGCAGCAGCTGGTGTAATTAAAGATGTTATTTTTTTCTGTAAACTGTGCTATGCTGATTCATCAAGGTGTTATGTTCCAAATTCAATATGAAATTTAAGCATATAATTTTGCTGATTTCATTAAGACAAGTAATTTTATTTTCTTTAGTTAAATGTTTAATACTTTCTCTTTGAGAAAAAAGCTTCAGCATTTTCAGTGTAGATTTCTTTTAACAAATATTTCTGTTTGATCAGAGTCCTTAGAATCTAGCCTTCAAGCTTTAGTCTTTTCAAAATTTTTTCCCCTGTGAGATTTCCAAGAATGTGAATAAGTTCAAGTAGCAGAAGGTGGTGACTGATACAGTAGCTTCCTGCTTGGCATGTTTCTGGTTATACAAACCAATCAGTTCTTTGGGAGACTGAGGAACACATTGTGTTCACAAATGTGTTTCTGACTGATAATGAACAGTAAGGCTTGTATGTGAAATTGGGACTATACTTCAGACTGAAATGCTACCCTCACAACTTAATGCAACCTCATTTTCAATTTTGTTTTCATAAAACTTAGCAAATAATTAGAAATCAAACTAATTTCAAGGAGCTGTCAAAGTGTTTTGAATGTGTTGTAGAGGGAACAGTATTGGAGAAATTGCCCTTGAGAAGCATAGAATAATAAAAATACTGATTGGAAGAGGACCTTCAGCCATTATCTGATGCTTGAATGTGACTGTCAAAAACTGCGTGTTTGGACGTCCCACAATTACACTGAATAAATTGTTGCAATGTTGCACTACCTTGATGTAAAGAATTTTTCCAACACCCCCCTTCCCCCGGAAAAGCTGAAATTTTCACTGTTGCTACAGCAAAAAGTTTGACTTCTGTCATTTTTGTAACTGCCCTTCACTTGCTGGCTGCTGTTAGGTTTTCACGCAGGGTGCTCTTTGACCAAACAAGCCTTTCTCTGTACATTCTGCGTTCTGCCCCTTGTCTATCTTGGTAGCTCTCTTGATACTCTTTGCATCCTTCTTGAATTGGGGAGCTCAGCACTAGACACACTGCCCCATGCTGTAGTAGCACAGAAAAAATAGCTTCTCCCCGTCTTACCTTTGCTATCCTTGTAGGTTGCCTTTTGAGGCTTCTTTCCATTTCCACAGTACAGTCAAAATAATGAGGGATCAAGGTAATGCTCATATGTGAATCTACCAAAAGTCCAAGAAAAATATTAGATTTTCAAGGCTGTAAGAGCTTCTTGCATTTATTGCGAGTAAATTAACTGAAATTGAAAACTAGACAACATTGAAAACAATGCGGATGCTCGTCCTCTCTTCTGTGGTTGAGGAAGACTATCAGACATTTGTAGGAAATGAGGCAGAAAAGTGTCCCAGATTTAATAACTCTCCAGTGCCTAGAAAAAGATACCCAAGAGTTGAAAACTGATCATACTCCTCTCATCGCAGAGATGGGTATCTACGTTCTGAACACTGATTTTGATTTTACCTTTCTCTCCTTGTCCCCTCTGATTATGCGACCAGACCCACCACCAACGACCAAGTGTGACTGACCATGGCTTGTTTTACACAAGGTCACCTCAGTTCATTTAGTAGAAATGGTTTAAATGGGTTGCAATAAACCTGTTTGAGCTTAAAAAAAAAAATCAGTGGAATTTGTGCTATAAACCAAGTGGAACAGATTGTTACCTGCTTCTATATGTTTCAGTTCTTTCTGCTTTATTTTCAGATTGTCTTCTTGGAGTGTGGCAGGTTTGTGGAGTTTCATTCACAACACGGCCATTACTACAAGACAAGAATACCAAAATTTGGTAGAGATTTCTCTTACCACTATCCATCATGTGACCTGTATTTTGTAGGAGCAAGGTATTGATTAAGTGCTTTATTTTATTTTGCTTTTGTTAGTGATGTTTTCCAAGACAATGAATGTTAAAATACAAGAAAAGTTAGTAATTAGAAGAAATGGTAACTCCTTCTAAATTAATAATTTCACATTTTGTGAAGAGCGGAAAATACGAGAGGACTGAGATTAAATAAGTTTAGTGTTTAAGGCTTTTATTTTCTTTCATTCTTAAAGCCGTGCATCATGTATTTGTAAATTTGTTATAAAAATTGCATTTTAGTGTATGTTTTAAAAGGTGATCAGCATTTAAGTAAGGAGAATTACAAACTTTTTCTGTCTCGTTTGGTGGTTTTCGTTGCTGTTAAAGTGTGAGTCAAATCACTTAAGAAATAATTGAGTTTGTGAGAAGACGTGAAAATAAAATTAGATCTTTAGGGTTGGAAACAAAATACGTAGCAATTTAAGATGTAATGTAAATCATAAGAAATTACAAGATCTTAAAGGAATTGGTGCATCTTTTCCCTGAAAAAAAGAGTAATTGGTAGAATATTGCAGTTTAATAAATATCTTTAGTGAACACGTACATTTTTTCCCTGTATTTTTAGCACTAAAGGATCAGCATGTCATGTTTTAGAATATCAAGTCTAACAATTGTGTATTTGGTAAAACTGGGCTGTCAGCAAGGATCTTTATAACTCCTCCTAACTTATAACTGTATTTTTCCATATTCTTAAGAGAGAGGAGTAATTTTGGACTTTCCTTTGTAGTTCTGAAGTATACAGGCTGAATCTGGAACAAGGACGGTTCCTCAACTCCCTGCAAACTGATGCTTCGTAAGTTATCTGGAATGAATGGTGTTAGTCTGTCTTTCCACAAGGTGGAAGCAAACTACTAGCATGCTCACCATTAGTACCGAATCTGAATAATGAGTTGAAAAGGAAGTTATGCAGAGTCTGAGCCTCATTTTATTTTATGTTCTGTAATTCCTTGTTCTAGTTTTTATGTTTTAATTGAGTTTTCTTTTGTGCGTATTTAAAAATTGCTTAATGTAGACTTGTAGAAGGTATTATGCAATTTGATCTTAAGAGCATTTCATTAAAATCTTACCATTATTGCACAATTTAGCCATCATATAGAGATGTACCCACAGGGTATGTACTTTCCCAGGCATGTCTTTGTCCTGCTCTTGGAGTAGCCCAGAGAGAATTTTTGTATCTCCAGTGTGTGTCTTTTTCTCTTGAAAGCCCTACCAGAGCAGGAGCTAGGCTCCATATATAGAGAGGCAATGATGAGGACAACAGACTTGGCTAGATAAAGCAGCTACCTGGTGGGCAGTAGCCGGTGCTCAGTAGGTAGGAGAGTTTAACAGATGAGGGAGTATTTGGGGAGGCATAATTATGATAGCAAACAAAACAGGGAAAATCCTGGGGCAGGAATGCGTAAGGTCTTGTGTAAAATCTGAATGAGGGAGATGAGACTTGAAGTTGTGAGAAGGTTGTGAGAGTAGGGGAATTGCATAAGTTATAGTCTTAGAGGTGGGGGGCTAAAAGCTTGAAGGCACTAGGGTGAGTGGTGTGAAGAGAGATACTTTGGAAAAATTGTTGAAATACACTGTTCCTGGTTTCCCTATTGAGAAACAGGATACTTGGGGGAGGGACAGGAAGACAGACCGTTCACTAGAATATGGTGGAGTTGGAACCTTTGGAATATAAGTAGTCAGGAACACCTTTTGATGTAATTGAGTTATTTAAGAATATAGTGGAGCAGAGCAATTAGTTTGATGGTAGGTGGTGGGTATGGGTAGAGAAGCAAGAGAGTCATTCAGGTTGAAAAGAACCTTGGGGCCTGCTGAAGGGGTGGTCACAGTGAATTCAGCTGAATTTTCCCAGGTTGTGTCGAAAACTTCTAGGATGGAAATTCCACAGCCTCTATGGGCAACCCATTCCAGCGTTAATTATCTGCACGAAATAAAAATACTCTCCTTACATCCAACTGGAATCTTACCTGTTTCAAGTAATGAGCACTGTCTCAATGGCTACAAATTCTTGGTATGATCCTCTTAAGAACAGGCAGCTGCTACTAGGTGGCCATCCAGCCCTCCCTCCAGCTTTTGCTTTTCCAGCATGAGCAATAGTGTAAAAGATTACAGAAATTTTTCGGTTGTTCCTGTGTTAAATTATTCTGAAGTCACTAAACATGCTCCTTTGTCTGTTTTAGAGAGAGTAATGCCTGTGACATAAATCCTGTACACTTCTTGTTTGCTATGGGGACGGCTGAGGTAAATGTTTGCATTCATTTTATAAAAAAGGGAAGTAGTGTTTGTTTCTTTTTTTATGTTAGTTTGCATGAGGATAAGAAGAAATCACAACAGAAACCTAATTAATTAATTTGATCTCATTTTCTATGTTAAGGATAGACTTAGAGATAAAATTTCTGAGCAACCTTGGTTGCTGAGATGCTCAATCTTTTGCAGATGGGAGAGAAAATAATGTTATCTTGCTTTACAGTGTAGCCATCTGTAGAAATTAGCTAGCATGTGTATCCTATTAATCTTTGGAAATTTAGTGTTAGTGATTGTCATTCAGATTGGACTGTTTTTAAAGTGTAGATAAAATGTGTGGAGCTCATATGCTGTTATTAGAACAACTCCTGATAACCTAGGAAGTTTAATTAATTATCCATAGGTGAGATAATTCATAATTTTAGTTAAACATTTTCAAGGTACTAGACATCTGTTGCATAAGTTTGAAATGTATTTTTGAAACTATTTAGGGTAAAGTTGAATGCTGGGATCCTAGAACTAGAAACCGAGTTGGGCTGTTGGACTGCGCGTTAAACAGTGTGACAGCAGACACAGAGTGAGTAAAGGCCCCTTTTTCCAAGTGTGTTCTACTGTCTTTTCAGCAGTTTGTCTTTTAGAAACAACCCCCACTTTGCATTAAAATGATCTGCCCATGGTTTTATTTCTGCTTGCTAGTGTGACTAAAGGCTTTTCTTAGTCATTTACTTACTCATCTCAGTTGTAGTGGCTAATTTCCTATACAACCTCAAGCTGTGAATGGACACCATACACCTTACTGAAGTAATATTTCGAAGTGATATCTGTTAATTAATTTATATTCATTTTCTTTGCCATTTGTCACATTGAAAAAAAATATCTGCAACCTTTATTGAAAGAATGTCTAACTAAAAGCATTCTTTGCAGGATAGATGGTTTGCCATCCGTTTCAGCACTGAAATTTGATGGAGCTTTGAATATGGCTGTTGGAACGTCTACCGGCCAGGTAGAATTGTCTTTTACCTACAGTGATTTTTAGGAGATTCTCTCCATGCAATTGCCAGTCCAAGTCTATCATACATTGAGTGCATCTAATGTAGTACAAATATATAATAACAGAAGTATTCGTAAGAGCATAATTTACACGTATAGAGCAGTAATAGTAATTCTTAAACGACAAGTTAATTTTGTCAAATGCTCTTGCTCTTCAGAACGCTGTAGGGACCACTTAAAATCATTGCAACCTACACTCTGTAACTTGGGCTTCTGCAGTTTTCTTATGACTTAAGAGTCAAGTGTATGGAAGTTGCCTCTTTTTAAGCCTTTATCAGTACTATCTCAGTGCTACATGCTTTCCCTTATCTTGATGGTGGCTAACGAAGGAGAATTGTCTTTCAAGTATTGTTTTTACTGTCTTGTCTTTCTATAAGGGTTCATTTAGATTAATTTATTCATTGTTACAGACAGACTTGTAAAGTGGAGTATGTTTTTTTTTTTTCTACCTTCATCAGTATGTTGGTGGGCTTAGAAAACAGTTCAAGACCAGGTTATGTATATGAGAATTGTTTTGTAATAATGTTAGTATATATCAGACAAGTTTTGTTGGAGATTGTATTTTTTTATTAAACAAACTGGTAATTTTTTTTTCCTTATTTGTGTTCACACTTCCCTGTGAAAGATTTAAGGTTCTTTCTCAAGTTCCACAGGACAGTTTGGAAATAAAAATGCAGTTTTTTGGGAAGACAGGGCCTGTAATCTCTCTGTTGCCTTAAAATAAAAAATTATGTTCTTTGGTGCTTCAGCCAAAGTGATACTTGCTGAATGGGGAAGGGAGTCTAAAAATTTAAATGTTGTAAGAACAACATAAGAAACTGAAAGTGAAATATTGGTAATTAAGGAATACCAAAAGCCTTTAAAAGTTTTTTTTTCACTAGAAATTATAAAGAGTTTAGAAAGACAGTGAGCTCTTAACTTTTCTGACTGTAGCATTCTGAGGTTAAAATATATTGTCACTGGGCTCACTTAATGAGATATTTTCAGAATTCAGAATTATTTCATTCATGTAAATCCTGTTCATATATTTAAGTATGAGGTCTCAAATTTAGTTTAATATTTAATGAACATCTAGGGTGTGTGGCTTCCCCTTGATCTTACAGTATTGTGAGTTTAATCTGTATGTTATTCTTCCAGGTTTTATTGTATGATCTCCGGTCTAGTAATCCATTAATAGTCAAAGATCACCACTATGGCCTGCCTATCAAGTCAATTCAGTTTCAGCATCAGTTGGATTTAATTATCTCTGCAGATTCTCGAATCATAAAAATGTGGAATAAAGATACAGTGAGTATTTTTGTTGCTTGCGTTCAGATTATTTTTTTTTCTCCAAACAGCTTGAATAATGAAGCTGAAATTCACTCTAGGGAGTTAGGTTTTTAACATGTCCTAATTTACATAGCATTTTGTTCTGTTTGACTAAGTAAACCAATTTATTGGTTTATAAGGGAAGGTTTTCAACAGCCTGTCAGGTATAAAGATGGGAAGGTTTTCAACAGCCTGTGAGGTATAAAGATGGGAAGGTTTTCAACAGCCTGTCAGGTATAAAGATGTAGTCTCAGGTGGTTTTTTAGCTGTTTGTTCATATCTCCCTACGATGCTTCTCTCAGTAGAAGGATTTAAACATAGAAAGTAGCCCCTTAGCTGTTGCCTCGGTTTGTGTATTTCTCACATGTGCTTGAACCACATCCAGTTATGATTTTTCATCAGAGAAAATTTGGTCATTCCAATTACCTGTTCAAAGACGGGTTAACTTAAAAGATGGATTGGTTAGTTTAGGACCTTTTAAAATCAGGTAGTGCTTATTTTCACAGAAACCTATTTGGATGTTGAAGCAAATGCTACACCTAGATCTAAATACCAATGTGTGCTGTGCTGTAGTAATGGGTTATGTTGCAGTAGGCAGCATCTCCATCCCTGCCTTTTGCACCTCTAAGTGAAGCAGAAATCTCCTAAGTTTCTTAAGACTTTCTTTCATTATATTCTTTTCCTTATCTTTCTGTGGGTGCAGCTTGTACAAAATATGCTACCCCATAGATTCATAGCAACACCACTGTAGCTTGGTTTGAGGGACTCTCTTTATTCATTGTATTCCTTCTGAAGAACATGCATCATCTTTGCTTTTCTAGCTTCACTATGAAGCATATCAAGAGCAGTTATAATAGTTTAGAGGCACTTTTTTCCTGACTATTTCAGGCAGTCATTTCTCTATTGTTGTCCTGCTTCATGAACTTTCAACAGGCTCTTATTTTTTCTGTGATCGCAAGCAGTTTTTTGCAAGCTCCTCTGCAGTTACTTTTTATTGTTGAAAAGAGCAAATAAATTATCGGTTATTATTTAAAACATCTGCAGTGGCCTCTCTCCATTTTTCCTAGGTATATATGTTTCCCTCTTTGAGAATGGAGCACTGTAAGGTTTGTCAGGTGGCCTCTGCAGTGGGAAAAGGGAGGGTTTCTTACTGCTGGAAGGCAAAGATAGCTTTGGACTCTTTCCTAGAGTATGTTCCAGCTGGCTCCATCTATCCCAGATGCTGATTCCTGACTATCTCTGGCTGGGAACCAACTGCAGAGGCAGACTGTGGGGTGGAGAGCATATGGCTTTGATACCAGAATAGCCCCATGCTGAGACGTGCCTTGGGGTGTGGAGCATGAGGCTTTTGTCTGGGCTGGGGGAGGACTCCTATTAATCATCAGGGAGAGACCAGAGGTGGGTGGGGTAACAGCATGTAACTGGGAGGGAAAGGAAAGGCTCAGAAAGGTAGGTGGGATTGCTGCAGGGAAAGAAAAAAGAGGAACAGCATCAAAATTTGCTCTGTTCCTGTCCTGCAGTTAGAACCGTGTAGGCATGTACTCTCATGCTTCAGATTCTGTGGCCCAGTTCTTAGAGTCTCTTCCTTTACTGGCTGTCTTGTGTGTTGGCTTATAAGAGCACCTGTATTTTGTCTGGGTTTTTCAGACTCTGTTCCAATTCCTTTTTTTTTTTTTTTGAGAATGCTGTTTCCCGTTTTTACCTTTTTCTTAAATAACCTTTATAACTTCAATTCTGATCTAAGCTAAATGCCACTGAGTACTTTTACTACTTTCATTTTCTGTTTAGACCTCTTTAATACCCAGTTTATAAATTACAGGTAAAGTGCTGAGCTATATTTGAGTTGTATTTCTATATGTCATTTTATGTACACATGAGCAAGGTAGAGGAACCAAGCTGCAGAATCAGATTCCATTCCCAATCCATCGTTTCAGCTAATGATACTTACCAAAACAAAGTGATTTCAAACTATCACATTCAGACTTAAGCAAAGAGGGGCTCACACTTGTAGCATGCCAGAGATGGACCTCACCCTGCCCCTCTTTTGTATGAAATAAAATAGAGTAGCTCTGACACATATTTTCGACAGAGAAGTGTGAGCTGAGAAATTAGAAGTGCCACTGTACGTTGCTGTGTTTTAAATAACCAGTAGATTATGCTTCCTTATAAGAATTTGGATGCGAGACAAAATAGAATATTGAGTTCCTTGTGTTCTGTTCAGATACTTTAATAACATTTTATTGTTCTACAAAATCTGTTCCATCTTTATTCCATTATATATTTTAGCTTCTCTAATGACTGTTCTTAATGTTTAGATTTGCTACATTTAATTATATTGTTTGGAGTTCTTTATTTCCTTTCTACAATTTCAGGGGAAGATATTTACTTCAATGGAGCCAGAACATGATATCAATGATGTCTGCCTGTATCCAAACTCAGGTACATTAGATATATTAATGTCTTAGTATGTTTAAAAGGGAAAGCTTGTGTTAAACCAAGCTATGGGCTTTTTTTCTTTTTAGGTGATACAGTTTAGGTCCACTTTTTTCCTTATGACAGAGCTAGGAAAAAATGATTACTTGTCAGTGTCATTGTTTCCTTTGCATCTGTATTAAATCGGAGCCTCTTTGCAGTCGGGAGCTGCTGTGCTGTCTATTGAGTGACTGACCTCTTTTACCCTGTCAAATATCTGAAGTGTTTTGTTTCATAAGATTTTGGCCACTTGTCTCGGCTAAGTCCCAGGGGAGTTAGAGCTTGCTTTCTAGAACTAGGAAAAATCTCTTTTCTGCAAGATTAGGAATTTTTAAAAGGATATACAACTATTTAATATTTCCTCATTTTAGCTGTAGCACTTGCCGTGCCCTCCCTGAGACCAAATACTTCAATTTTAAGTGCAGGCACATAAGTGCATCCTTTTTGTGACTGTTTTCAGGTTTACTGTGTCTCACAACGTCATGTTTAAAGGTCAAAACCAAATTTTTCAGGTTCTATGTTAGGAATAAAAAGATTTTACAGAGTTGTGCTTGTATGTGTGCGTGAGCTTTGGTTGTGCCTCAGATTGCAACTAGCCTTAATTTTCCTTGCTTAATCTGAATTGCTTAGTTCTTAACTAGTAGTATGTGACACCCACTTAATTTATAGAAAGCAGTTCAGAAAAACATTAAATAAAAAAAATTTAGAGCCACTAGGATAGCAGAGGTAAAAATTCTTGATCCAGAGATTTCCTGTGTTACAAACTCTGCTGATATTTTCACTATAGAGAGAGGTAGCAGAGAAGACGGAGCGACTTGGACTTTGATTCATACTAGCAGCTTTAATATAAGATTGTAGATAAGTGAGTTTGAGATTTCTAGCGAGTTAAAACTTATATCATCTTTTCTGCCAACTTCAGTTAAGAGTGCGTCCTTTTCTTGTTCTTTTTCTTTTTTTAAGATGAGCACTTAAATACTCATTCTTGATGAGATGGTGGGCAATTTTGACCTTAAACAGCAGCAGAACTAACAGTCTGCAGGACCTTGCTGATGAAAATAGTAGCTTTCTTCATGCTGCTCAGGTTTAGCCCTCTCTGAAACAGACTGGTGTTTCACTGCTTTAGGAATCACACTAGGTTTATCTGAGCCCTCAGAAATACATCAATACTGGTTTTATTTGTTTTCCATGTATTTTTCTTTCCCCCATTTCAGAGTGCCAGAAATAATGTAAGCAAAGACTTGAAGCCTGCTGAAACAGGGGACCTTATGTCTTGGTGCTGAGGGCATGTCCTGTGCGGGCTGATTGAATGTATGAGTTCCTTTTTGGATATTTGAGAATAACTGTGTGGACTGTGCAATGTAGAAGCAGAGAAACGTGATCTTTGCTCACACGTAGTGGCTACAGAGAGAGTTATCATTAGAATTTTATCCAGGTTTCACCTTTAAGCTTATTGATTTTATCCAAAGGAGAGCCCAGGGCTGAATTGACATCCATGCAGCATTGATAATGGAAGGACTCATGATAGGGAGTGCAACAGAAGTTATTTTTCAATGTAGAAACAACATAATTTAGATGAGAAGGAACCTGTGGGGTTGTGTATTTCCCGCTCAAAGCAGGGCTAAACTTGATATTAGATCCACCTTTAAGGTCTGATCAGGTTACTCAGGTCATAACCAGTGAAGTTTGAGTATCTACAAGGATGGACATTACTCAATTATGAATGCTCTGTAGCCTGTGAGTTATGTAGACATGCCTCAAGTGCTTTTGCAGGAATTACTTCCATGAGACTCTGCAGGAGGAATTTTGAAGCATAGATAGTGGAATGCACATATCATCCTAGCATTGCTTGTTGGAATGTTACTTTTTCACGTGTCTGTGGTCTAGGTTGTGCATTCCAGTCTTGTGTCCCACGCCTCCTCCTTCAGTCAGGTCTGCTTTTCTTACTGTTCCTTATTTAACCATATCTGTTAGGTTGCTGTCTTTTGTTAAGAGCTGTTGTGGAGTGAAAACTAGGCTGCATTTTATGGAAGACAGAAAAGGGAAAGCTAGAACATGTTGTAGTGAAAATTAAGGGGCTTAAGGTATGAGGTGCTGCCTTGTGTGTTTGTTTTAAGTACTGCTGCTGCAGAATTTTAAGATGCTTAGCACCACCTCATGCTCATTCAGTATTTAAAGGATAATTATGTTTGAACATCTGAGAATAAGGAAATGCTTTAAGTGATAGGAACTTGTAGTGGTGGAGAGCTAGAAATAAAATAGAATTTAAGTGCCAGTGTGGCTACGGCTCAGTGCTGTCACTTTTGCCCCAGCATTCCCAGAGCACCCTGGATGTTCATGAATCCTGCAAGATACAGGAAACCCAAGAGATGTTTGCCTAGCTTGTGCTCGTGCAGTTTGGGTGACACTGCTGCTCAGAAATCCCATATTCTGATCTCACTCTTATGCTCTTATATTTGCTTAAAACAGCTTTGCAGTTCATCGTTGCATGGAAGGAAGAGCTTCATATTTTATCACTGATGTGGGTCAAAATTCATAATTTGTTTCATATGCTTATATGTTGTGCTTCAAATTGAAGAGAACAGTTACAAAAAAGTCATGAACCAGGAGTCATTGAACCTGCTTTGAGAATGCTTTTGTTTAGGGAAAATTGTTGTCAAGGATGTCTAGACATTTTACTTTTCCATTTTATATTTATAATTTTATTACAATAGTTGTAATAATCAAGTTTTGGTTTAAAAAATGCAGAAAGTAACTGATACTTTGTATTAGTTGCAGCCCTATTTTACCTCAAAAAGTCTGCTACATGTGCAATAAGGAAATTATTTTTACACTGTATTGTCACAACTATGAAAAAAGTAAAAAAAATAATTGGAAAGGTGAAACTACATTGTAACATAGAACATTCTGAAATATTTATGGTAAATCAGGGAACATTATAATGTGAATTATTCTTTTTTATAGTTTTGTGGGAGTTTCATTGCAGTTAGCTTTTCCTTTTAAAGTTAAATTGTTTTACCAACCAGCTTTAGTACTACTACCTTTCCTGGGAAGCAAACCCTTGTGTATCTTTGATCAAACTACGTGATCCCTTTAACTGTTTATGGATCTCTTCTCTGATCATACATGCACAGAATGGGGCTGAGGGAGGACAAAAGGCTTACTACTTACTGAGTAGCCTGGACTCAACATCAGTGAAGTTGTACAATATAAATGAAAGTTAACAGCATCTTCAGTGTATAAAATCATAGAACGATGGAATAGTTTGGGTTGGAAGGGACCTTAAAGATCATCTAATTCTAGCCCTGCTACCATGGGCAGGGACACCTCCCACTGGATCCGGCTGCCCAAGGCCCATCCAACCTGGCCTTGAGCACCTCCAGGGATGGGGCAGCAACAACTTCCCTGGGCAACCTGTGCTAGTGCCTCACCACCCTCATCGTGAAGAAATTCTTCCTAATTTCTAATCTGAATTTGCCCCTCTCCAGTTTATACCCATTCCCCCTCATCCTAGAAATTTGTGCCTAATTTGTTTCAATTATTGTAAAACATTTTTTTAAAGTAAAAAAAATTATTTTTCTAAAACTGCTGCTCCCATTTACTACCGCTTCATACTTTTGTTTTCATTCCTTTAAATTGATGGTGTTGTATTGTAGACAGCTTTTCAAAGGTGGTCTTATTAAAACCTTTTCTCTGAAAAAGAGTTCTCATTCATTTCTTCTAAAGTGATCAGTCCAGGCTGCTGTGTAGTTTGTTAGGGTTGTGGTCTCTCATCCCATGGAAATCATTTAAAAAGCTGAAACAATGAAAATGCATGGAGTACTCTGCTCCTTCCACAGAGTTGTTCCTTTTTTTTTTTATTCTTTTATTTTCCCTCTATTATACACCCATGTACTGTTCTGAAGTCTGGCTTTCCCTCCTTTAATTATTAGTGGAAGACTCTCAAGAGGAGATTTTTCCTTTACTGTCATCTTTGAAGCACCTGCAAAATTAATTTTTATCCTTTTATCTCTAGTGATTCATCTTCATGCAATGGAGAAACACTTTGTCTCCTGAAACAGCAGTGAGCACGCTGCAAGCATATAATCTATAAACTATAGGATATACATATAGCACATTTTGTGTGTTTGTGTATATGTATAATATAAATTCTTGCTTTTTCCTTACATTGCCTGCGAACCTTTCCAGGTATGGCTTTTAGCCTTGGTTTGCTGACGAAGCTTTCACATATCCCTTACTTTGCCAGCAAAGCAAACCCCCATTTTTCTGACACTCTAAGTCCAGCTGCGTTGTGTATTTTTAATGAAAGGATTAGGTAGGAAGGATTACTCCACCCATGTTAATTGCGTTCCTTTAGTTGGGTGTAAATTATATTTCTACCCTCTGGGTGTATAGTAATTGACCCAATTATTCATAGTCTCAGTGGCATATGTTACAGTACATTTAGATCAGAATGTTATCTAACTTGAGTGCTCTTTTCTTCATATTCCATCTCTTATTACCTGATGATCACCTATGCTGGCAAGACAAAATTGAGATAAACACACCAAATGTCCTTATTACTGTCATACGTGGAAGAAAATTGAGAGTCTTTTTCATTTTGGACTTAAATCTTTTGTAAGTTCGAGATTTTACATGGTTTTTAATATTTCTACAGTAGTTGTCTTTATATTCAGACTATTTGCAATCCTTATTCATAGTGTTTCTTAGGAATATTCTTAGGTATTTCAATTTTTACATTTTTCCCTCGGTAGTCTAGTGTCACTAATATTACTGCATTTGAAGTCACTCCATCCCGTGTCTCTTTTTGTGTTCAGAAGCAACTGTTGTGCTGTTTTCCCAAGCTGAGATACAACTAAAACTGTAAACTGTGTTATGATTTATGACTTTGTCTAAGCTATAGCTGTGTGTTTAAAAACAAGGAAAACAAATAACCAAAACCCAAACCTAATAATACAAGTTTACGCCCAAGGTAGGTTTTAAGTGTAATACTATCTTGATTTGTTAGAAGTGGTATTATGGAATTAACTGTTTAAATTTGTTATAAAAATCAGCAGCTTGCAGTTGTCCAGGCTTAGCGTTACTTGAAGTGGTACTGAACAGTTGTTAAGATAAAGGACAAAAGGGGGTGAATATTTAGGAAACTATATTTTGTTAACTCTGCTTCTATCAGACCTTTCTTTCCTTCAGCATTTGTCACCACAATTCATTATGGGTCCCAATTGCAGGCCAAGAATACGTACTGTTTGAGCTACAAGTAATACACTCTCACTCCTCCTTCCCTAACCCATGAAGGATTCATTCCCTACAAATACTCAAGTTGATGTTCTATATATTTTTTTTTTGGTGCCAGCAATTTTTCAAGTTTTTCCATTTATTTTCCTGGAAAGGTATTTTATGTACAAATTTTTATTTTATGTGAACTAAATGCATCAAGTGTGTGTGTGTGTATATATATATGTGTATTTATAAAGTAGTGTTATCCTCTCATGATCAGTATTTTTAAATGTGGAAATCTCTCTTCAGGAATGCTAATGACTGCCAATGAAGCCCCTAAAATGAACATCTATTATATACCAGTAAGTAATACAAAATTGTTGCTGATATTGCTCTTTTAAATCACAGTTCTTTGGTGCCATTCAGGTATTCATGTTGAAAAATTACTTCTTTGAATTCATGTGTACATTCTCTGGCTTTTCATGAAAAAGTAAATTTAAGCTAGCACATTTTATTAACATAACATACTGAATTACTAAAAGAAACCAACCTGTAACCCTGTAACTTGCCTTCTGCTACCAGTTCCAGAACTGGCTCGTTAGTGGCAGTAAGAAATTCAAACACAGCTTTGCTATAAAAAGTAGGTTTTGATACCTGATCAGGAAAGAATTAATAAATTGGAACTACAAGATAATGATTTACTTTCAAGATAATGATTTTGCTTTGTTGTGAATTATTTAATTACTGTGGTACATTGTATACTCATGTTATACTCATGATATACTCATGTTATTCTCTGTTCTCATAAAGAAATGTTATAGTGTGGTTTCAAGTATGACTTTTGACAGTAGCTGCTACTCAATGTTCTGCTTGAATTGTATCTTTTCACTTGAGAAGCCCCTTTACTTGAATGACTTAGCTGTAGGTTAACTGTACGTTGTATCTTGGCAAGTTGGTTTTTGGGGAGACATTAGAGCAAACCTTCTGGTGTTAGGGAATGGTACAGAAAACTACACCTACATTTCATGTTTTGATTTTGATTCTACAGTACGTTCCTTTGGGTTTTTTGGGCCTGGTAGGAAATAAATGGTAGGATATGCTTATATATGCAAATACTACATTTAAAATAGTTGACCGAACTCTAAAAATAATGTACACTTCTTCTTAAGTAATTTTATTCACATTCTGGACAAACTATGAAGTTTGTTAATTCTAAAATTTTTTTAGCTTTTTTTAAATCAGCAAAGAAGTCTTTATTCAGATAGTCAACAGATAAATAAATCTTAGAATGTAAGTTATCTGTTTCTTTAATTCAGCTCTAACCAACTTGTATTTTGCTAACTGGTGCTGTTCCACACTTTGGATAACATAGGATGGGGGGATGACAAATATTCTTGTATTTAAGACAAAGTATTGCCTGTAATTAGAAGCTGAACACTTGGTTCTATTTATTTCATCCTTTATAAAGTTTAAAGAGCAGCTCTTCAAGATTTTTTTTTTTTTATCTAGCATCTTTTTTAATTAAGGGATTGGGGAAGACAAGCTCCCATATTTTAAAGTCTGAGGAGTTTTTAAAGCTTGAATGGACTAGTTACTCAATTTAAGTAATTCAGATGGAAAGAAACATTCCTTCTGTCAGTAAGGGTAAGGTTCAGCTTCCCTCTGAAAATTGTGCACTGAGGTTTTGGGGGTTTTTTTATGCAGGTGTGTATGATATGTGATTTTTATAGCTAGAGTACATTAGAGGCATGTATCCAACATTGCCATTTAGCCAAAAAAATATTTCATTGTCTCGACTGTCACTGGCAATGAATGTATTTTAGTATTTATTCTAGCCAGATTTTTTTTGACTATTCTTGCATATATTGTAAATCTAAATGAAGAATATTTATTTTTTACGCTCTCAAAAATCTCACTCTTGTAGAATCCTCTATATGTGTATTATTCATGTTTCTGAAGTCAGATGAGTAATTTTTAGCTAAGAAATATAAGCACTTTATATTAGATCTCAAATCATAATTGACAGACATTAATTGCAAACCTAAATATTGGCTAATACTATCTAGTATTTTTGCAACATGCAAGCTATTCCAATGAGAATTCACACAAATATTTCCTTAACCCATCTTCCTTTGTCACCATTTCCTGATTATTGGTACCTGAATCTGTCTCAGCTTCTTTCCATCATACCTTTTTTATGGGTTTTATCTTCACTGCTGAAAATATCTTAAATTTGAATTTTTTTTTTCTGGTTTATGAACCTATAGTTAATTTAAACATGGAATTTTCATTTTGGACAACAGAGAAGTTACAGGTAGTTAGAAGAAGTTACAATACTCTGAAACAGAGATAGAAGTCTCACAAACTAATAACTGTTTTTTTTACCTTGTGTGCCCTTTCATGGGCAAGACTGAGAGGGCTGGCACAGGTAGTATTGTATAATTGATGGGTCTCTTACTGCATTTCCTAAAAATGAAGTATGTAGGATACTGAATCTGGTTTTGGTTGGGCTTTTTAAAATTTTTTAATCTCTTTTTTAAAACGAATAAAAAATAAAACAGAAGTTCTGTCAGCCTTAAGATGCTCCAGGGCATTTGTTATTAAGGAAAACTCTGTTATTAACGTGTTCATGTTACAGTTTTATTCCTTGATCTTTTGGAGTAGTTATTTGAGCTCAGAGATGCACACCTGTCCTTTTGGTTTCTGTGTCAGTAGATTATTAAGAGATGGGATTTTTCCATCCTTGGAACACTAATTTCCTTGCAGAGGCAAAGAGAATTTAAGTTGCATATGTCTTTGGAACAAAATTTTAAAGAACTAGGTATTTGCTGTAAATACCCCAGTTTTCTGGCTTTTTCTAAGAAGTAGGATTCACCTTCTTTCCCTAATGAATAGCTTCATTTTTATTTGTTCGTTAACTTCAGGATAGACATGAAAGCTTCTTAAAATGTATCCTCTGTTTTTTAGGAGTTAACAAGAACTGAGTTATAGTTCTTGAATTCCACAATAGAATAAATGCCTGGGGGAAATGCTGCTACTATAAAGGACAGTTGTGTTTCAGGGCTCTTGGAACTAATTTTGTGTTAACAGAACCCATTCTGCTGCCCTAGCCCCTTGTTGCCCTCTAGTACTAGTAATTATTCTCTTTTTTAAAGACTTCATTGGAACAGCCACAAGGAATTGCCATGGTTATAGTCAAGGAGGATCTCAGCTATATGGTGCTGTGCTTTAGATCTTCAAGGTTATATAATCATAGAATCACCAGGTTTGAAAAGACCCATTGGATCGAGTCTAACTATTCCCATCAAACACTAAACCATGCCCCTCAGCACCTCGTCCACCCGTACCTTAAACACCTCCAGGGAAGGTGACTCAACCACCTCCCTAGGCAGCCTGTTCCTGTGCCCAATGACCCTTTCTGTGATTTTTTTTTTCCTAATCACAGGATCACGGGATCACCG
>WAAB01012036.1:0-60385 GCA_013389865.1 Piaya cayana | reverse complement strand
TCCTCATAAGGCCTGTTCTCGAGCCCCTTCACCAGTTTCGTTGCTCTTCTCTGGACACTCTCCAGAGCGTCCTGGTAGAGCTTGAGGCTATTCCCTCTTGTCCTGTCCCTTGTTACTTCTCCACAACCTCCTTTCAGGTAGTTGTAGAGAGCAATAAGGTCTCCCCTCAGCCTTCTCTTCTCCAAGCTAAACAACCCCAGCTCTCTCAGTTGCTCCTCATAAGGCCTGTTCTCCAGCCCCTTCACCAGCTTCGTTGCTCTTCTCTGGACTCGCTTCAGAGTCTCAACTTCCTTGTGGTGAGGGGCCCAGAACTGACCTGCTGAAATAAGAAAAATAATCTTCAGAAGAAGAGAGGCACAGAAATTAAGTATTGGAGAGCACAAGTGTGGATGTACACAGGTGGATGCAGACAGACCCAGCATCCTCTGTCCCTGATTGAAGTTGGCCAGACAGTGTAGAACTATGCCCAGCCTAATATACCCAGGCTCTCAGCAGGTTTTATTAGTGTGGGCACAGTGCTCTGCTAAAACAGCTACATGACTTGTGAACTAGAGCTGGCTCGTGTCCGGCCAGCTTGGAGTACGGTCTGACTGAGCTCATGTCTGACTGAATTATCTGTGTACATGTGCCCATTCTCTCCATTGCTAATGCCAAAGCTCAATTTCCGTTGCAAAACCAAAAAAATGACTGTCTCTTCAACTTCAGGATTATAAAAGAGTTGACAAAGGGTAGCATAATATTGTCCGTTAATGAAATGACATGCTTCAGCTTTTCCTGCAGAATTTTCAACAAGATAGATATGACATTTGAGACTAGGAATGTCTGAGAGAGAGAAATATACTTTTCTATAAACACCAAAAAAAAAGCTGTTTTTTGTTTTACTAGAAAAGACAGGCAGGTTTGGTTTTAAATGGCAAGAAGCTGTCTTATGCAGGTACACAGTGCAGGGAATGACTAAAAGCCAAATTGAACCTGATGGTTAAAATGAAATGTTTGTTTTATATAGGTAATATCTCGAGTAGCTTAGCTTAGAGACTTTCGTTTTGTTTTATTTTGTTGGGCTTTAATGAGGGCAAGTGCCTCCGACTGGAATTGGGCTGTTTGCCAGAAGTTTAATAGTTAACTTGCAGTTTGTGCAAACACTTGGAGCCTGCTTCTTGCCAGCTGGCTTCCTGGTACATCACTTTGATGTGTGCCTCAGGAAGTTTGAAATGAAAGTTGTGTGTGCCTTGGGATACTTTTCAGACTACTGACTGAGAAATGTAAGTTGAGTCAGTAGTGCAACCGGGTCTTGGCCAAAGGAGTGAGGAGGGGAAGAAGCTCCCCTGACACACGGTGGTCCACTGGCTTGAGGTCAAAGATGGGCCAAATTCTCCTAAGTTTAATTGAGGCTGTGAGTTTCTGTGATATAAAATGTTCTTCTTGTCAAACTGTGCAGAAAAACCCCAATCATGTTAGCACCTGGGTGCTCTGGATGGAAAGCGCATTATTTATTCTGAGCGTTTACTACGCCTTGCATGAATGTGTCTGACCTTAACATGGACATTTCAAATCAGTCCTGTTTGCTTTACTGGACTTGAAACTTTGGGTTACATATACATACTGAAACTGAAACTTGCTCTATTCATTAGGCTGTTAAGAGAGCAATTAAATGTGTAATTAATTGAGTGTAATATTCTGTGTTCTGGAGTTCTTTTACTTTCCTGCAGTCTTGGCAGAAAACACCCTGTTGAGGCTAGAAGCAATGTACTTTTTGGTGTAGAGAAGATATTAAGCTCTTTAAGAAAAAATAAAACCTGGAGCGTCTCTGGCTTCTTTTCAGGTGGTTTTGGAAAATCATTTGATATCCTAGCGTGCTCCTAATTCAAGGGTTTTGGAGTTATAAACTGGAAATGTTTCAAGGGCAAGTATTTCTTGCCTGCTCAGTGATTCAGTTTCTCCAAGAATATCTTTTTAATGGGTCTGGTTTCTAATACAATACTTGCTTTGGATATGTGAATCTCCTTATTACTAGAAATATTTATGAATTTTGTCCTCATCAAATTGGGTGGCTTTTGAACTAAACCAACCATTCCTGGTACTTCTTTCCTTTCATACGTGTTGTTTTAAATTATTTTGTTTCTCCTTTTTTTTAGGTCCTCTACTTGCCTGTTTTAATTTTTCTTCATCACTGAATTTGTAATATATATCCAAAATGCTTATTCTAAAAAACCAAAACAAACGTGGGTTTTTTGTTTTTTTCCTTAGATTTAGGGGGAAAAAGTTTTAGAAAAACTGTAGAAAAAGCTACTTTTACCTTACTAGTTAATCCCAAAATAACATAATCACAGGTCAATGTGCCAAATTCTTACTCTGTGTGTTTTTACTTAGTGCACTGGATATTTGATGAAATAAATCTGTAGAGGAAACGTACTGAAATACAAGTGAAGGTAGTTTTCTGGTATCTTCATTCACCCCTTTATTTCTTTTTTGATACTAGTTTGGAACAATTCCAAATTGTAAATTAAGGATGAAAATGCTTTGGTTTGATTGTCGACTTCCAGGTTAGCCGCTTCTAAACCTACTTGTGCGTGAACTAATTGAAGAGTTGTGTTCAGTTCAGGCACAGACAGAAAAAACATTTATCTGGAATCGTAGGGTCATGGAATAGTTTGGGTTGGAAGGGACCTTAAAGATCATCTAGTTCCAGTCCCCCTGCCATGAGTCAGGACATCCCATTAGATCAGGGGTTAGTGTTTTCTGTCAGGGTGGTGAGAGTGCTCTCGCTAGTCCTCTGCAGAGATATCTGCAGATATCTGTCCTTACAGTCTGTCATTTTTCATCTAAGATGTGTGAGATTTCTCTTGTGTGGCATGCTCCACACTTACCTCTATGTTCATAACCTCTCAGAATAATTTTATCACTCTAGGGCTTACTTTCTCATATTTTCATTATTTTGGGATCTACTAATTGATTTTTTTTTTCTGTCTCCTGGGTGTTTATATGGTGGGGATGCAATTAGAGAAAAATACCTGTCCACACCTTGTACTTCATGCCCTTAAGACCAATGTTCTATGTAGGAGCTGTCGTTCAGGTGATTTATGGTTGCTGTTAGAGTTACAGCAGGATCTTCTCAACTGATTTTTGGCTTTTGTGTGGTAAAAGCTATGAAGGAAATGATGCAATTCTTTGTATATTTGTCTCTGGCATTTTGATGCTAATAGAAAAGATAGGACTAGAGTGTGAGATTTTGGGGTTTGTTTTTAGGATGTTTTCATATCTTCTGATTGCCAGTATAAGGTCATTCTGGATTAAAGCTGCCTCAACTGTTGTCTAGAATATCATATGATGAGGCTGTATTTTTTTATAAGACAGTTCTTCATCTTCAATACAGCCCTTGGCCAGGAAGTTATAGTTAAAGTGGAAAGCAGCCATGAAACTGAATTGTACTAGATCTTTTTTATATCCTGAATATATAGTGTCGAAAGCATTTCATTCCCTGGGAAAAACTGTGGTAAAGTAAAAGTACAGTAGCTGTGATGTAGAATGGGAAATGCTGGTGTTAACCTTAGTTTGCTCATTTTGAGAACTGTGAAATGATTGAGAAGCAGGGCTGTTGTGAAGTGAAGTAGTACAGTTGTGCTTTGGGGCTGTCAAGTGTTAAAAGAAAAAAATTTCCATTAACATAAGGACACTTGAGTGCATCTTTGGCCTTTAGGGTGATTTTGAGATTTGTTATATCAGTCTTTTGGAACTGTTTTCCATCCAGAACAGCCTAATCCTTTACACAGAAAATTGTACAAACAGTACAAAAAGAATGTTTGGTGAGTGATGCATTACCTATCTCACGGTATTTACAAGCATAGGAAAAAAGTTGTTTATCTTCACAAACAGAAATGTGAGCTTCCTACTTGTAACCTAAACACACTCAAACTGAAAAATAACACTCTGGGCTTGTTCCCAACAAAGGATATCCTCCATTTCCCATGCACGGGCTGAGAGATGCTGTACCACTTATCATGCATGTTTAGAAGGAAAGCAGCAATGAGTGTGATAATCAGGAAACAATTTTTGATCTTCCTGTAAAACTTGTTTTAGATGGTTTTTGATGCTGATGATGTCGTAGTTCAACATAGTATAGATTAGGATGGTGTATAATCCCTGCTTTCTGCTGTTGTGATACTATGATAGTATGGTAGGCAGCGCTTCTTAATTATTTTTTTAATTGATAGCAGAAAGCTGGCTGTTAAGACTGGCTGTAAGAATCACCAGGTTGGAAGAGACCCACCGCATCATCGAGTCCAACCATTCCAACCAATCTCTAAACCATACCCCTTAGTACCTCATCCACCTGCGCCTTAAACACCTCCAGGGAAGGCGAGTCAGCCCCCTCCCTGGGCACCCTGTTCCAGTGCCTAATGACCCTTTCTGTGAAGAATTTTTTCCTAATGTCGAGCCTGAACCTCCCCTGGCAGAGCTTGAGGCCATTCCCTCTCATCCTGTCCACCATCACTTGGGAGAAGAGGCCAGCTCCCTCCTCTCCACAACCTCCCTTCAGGTAGTTGTAGAGAGCAGAGGAGGAAACGTGTAAAAACATGAGTTTTACTAAATTGCTCTGCCAGTCCTGTTGACAATTGCTCTGCCAGTTAATACATGGTTTTTTAGTGTTGTGACTGTTTCTTAAGCAATTGGCAGTATGGGACCCTCTGTTCTTGAGTTCCTATTTAAAGCAAACAAGTTTTCAGGAAGGAATGTGCTTCCCTTTCTAAATGGCAGAAAATTTAAGCCTTGAGTTTTGAAAGATTTTTGTTATTTCTTAAATTGCGTTTGTTCTTTCCTTTGTCTATTCTTCACATGGTTTCTGAAAATTTAGTGGTGCAGTTGCTCAGCTTCTGTCAGTGAAGACAGAAGCAGTCGCAGATAGTGAGAAGATATAATTGCTGAAAGGAAATTTTGTACCATATTGTGGTCTGTCAGCATGTAATAAGAGTAAGTGTCATTTTTAGCTTTTTGGACCAGAAAAGGAAAAGCATGTGAAAATTTTCTCTATGTGATTATTTCAAGTGAGCATTTAATTCTGTTTGAAGGCAGAGACAGGTGACTGTTGTGGCTTATCTGTATTGCTGTCTTCTGTATTGCAGTCAGTAGTGAACCAAATGTGATTCACGACTATTTTATACAAAAATAGCAACAAAGTTGTGAGTATCTGTGATTCTGTGATTTAAGATTTCTATCACACAAACTTGAGAGATAAATAAAGCCATCAAATATGTGAAAGCTTTCAGATATATATTTGAAAGATATTTCCAACTCAAAGAAAATAATTTCATAAGTTATGTAAAATTTCTCTCTAGCATTATTCTCCGTAAAGTGTAGGTGGGTTTATGTGGAGGCTATCTTCTTTATCTGTCTGGAGGAGTTGCACGTTCCCAAAAGGTAGTTTCCTTTCCTTCCCTTTGTGCTGTCTGGCAGTCATTGTATAAACTCACAGAACAGTCTTCCTCCCAGATTTGCAGGGAGCAATTAAGCTGCCATGGTAAGGATTTATTAGATTCTCAGGTGCTCCTGGATTTCCAGTAGTCTGTCATTTATGTGAGTAGACTTACAGATGGATTTGCTTTTACCTTTATATCCATAGCATCCCTCGTATTTCCCTAGAATGCAGATCATGCTTGTTACAGTCAGGAAAACAAAAAGATATTTATGTTGTAATGTTCATTGACATCTGGCTTGTACTGCAAGAGCCCCGTTGTTCCCAGCCACTTAAAGAGAGTCTAATGCCCACACAATGTGATGGTTGAGAAGTTTCCTGTCCCATCAGAGAAACGGAGAAGTGGACGTGCTGGGATTTTGCGTTTCTGGCTCATTCTTAGCTCTTCATTCTTGTTAATTTAGATTGCAATCAGAGGCTGTTATGTATGTATCAAAATCAGTACATGTGTTACTTTCATCTTTACTAGTAGTGGAAATTTTATCCATTGATGGCCCATGCCCTTAGTATTGCTAGAAATGCAGTTATTTTGAGAAACAGACAATGTTGGAACAGACAGAAACTGCATAGAAGTTCTCTCCTTGAGTAAGTAAAAGACCAAGGAATTTATGAAGTCTCCTACTTGCTATTGCTTTGCCTGTGGCCCTGCAGTCCCAGCTGTAAATGCAGAAGGAGAGCTTTGTGAGGGATTTATTCTTCAAAAAATATTGTGATGGAGTGTTTTGGGTTTTTGTTAAACTTCATGTAAAACGTGTAGATGTGTTTGTGTGTGGGGTTGTAGTGGTTCAGTGATGTTGAGACACTGAACAGTAAATTGGTTTTGTGCAGGTTCTAATGAATACCTGAACCTATGCAAAGAAATTGGTCAGAGCAAGGAGTCAGATGTGGCAGGGAATGAGAGGTATGGATGGCCAACAGTGTGGTTTCTGCCTTCGATCTTCAGCAAGGCATTAGATCAGCTCATTGTACCTGCCTTGCACCTTTTTTTCATGTGCGAAGAGACAGACCATCAGAAGATATTTAACGGTACAAAAGTCCTGTGAAGTGAGTCTCAGCTGAGCTTATTGCACAGTTTTTATGTAACTTACCGAAGTGCCTCTGTTATGATAGCAGATATGCTGTAGAAGCTGCTATATTAGAATAAATAAGACCAGACTTTCAGGAGCTTTCAATCCATTTCCAGCTAATACTTATGGGAAAGAGCTTGAAGCACTTCATGGTGTAACAAGTGCTTTAAGAAGCCAGTCTCTTCTTACCTCTTGAGATTTATTTGATTAGTTGACTTAATGGGAAAGTGGATTCTTGTACTTCAAGCTTCTATTTTTCTGACCTCAAATCATCTAGGCTGGGATTGTCTAAAGACCTAGAACATGTAGGGGCTCTGGTAAATAAAAAGATCCACAGCAATAGTGACGAGTGTTTACCCTTAACGTGTGATAGCATGTCAGAACATGGCAGGGATATTGGTGAAGGCATCACATCGCTTACTCTTAATGCCATTGCTGGTAAATTATAGATGACTGGTGAGAAGCATCCCTTTTCCTTCCTGTCTTGGAAGGAAGAGAGCTATTCTGTTCGTCTTATTTACAGTTTTAAGGAGTAACTTTCTTTGCTAAAAAATCGTTCACGGTTCTTATCCTGAAGGGCATTTTTTTTCCCAATATTAAGAGCAAGAGGACTGTTGCCTCTTTCGAAAGATGGTAGCTTCACCAAGAAGACACTCAGATCTGAAAGCAGATCTGTGACTGGTTAACTGACTGCAATATCAGTCAGATCAGAGAATATGGAGTTTAAAAAAAAAAAAAGCCAAACCCACTATAAAGCCAAACTCCTTAGGATTAGGAGAAGTGCTTACTATCTGATAACTATGAGGGCGGAAAGATTTAGTATCTCATTCCTAGAAGTTGTGTGCAAGTTCCTGCAGCAGTTTTTGTTTAACATTGGAAAGATCTTAAAAGCAGCATTTCCCTTAACATGCTCTCTAAGGAGTAAAACCTCCAAATTGTTGAATTGGCAGCTTCCATTGCATAAGTGAAAGGTGGGAAAAACCAACCTCTCTCTGATTAATGAATCTGCCAAAAACGTCTGGATGTGCTGGAGTTAGGATGGTTGAAAGAGCCAATTCATTGTATAGTTCAGTGAAATTTATGAGTGTATGGGCTTAAAACCAAGCACAATGCTGTTGTAAGTATTATGCATGTGCTTTTAGGTCTGTCTTGGTCATACCTCTACTCAAGCTCTCATCAAGCTACTTGATGGCCTTGGAAGTTCAGTTGCCATAAAAGCGTCAACTCTATACCATATAATGTAGGGTGAATGAAAGCATGAGATTATGGAAAATGAAAATATATGGGAGATTTGTTTGAAGTTTATTCCCAAAACGCATTTAGTTTAGAGAATAAAGAATTTTATTCATTATGTTAAATGGGTTTACTCACGAGATTAACATAGCACAATTGGTGTTGATTGTAGAAGATTCACAGGGAGAAAGTAGATTAGAAAAGAATGGCAGAATAAAATTCAACATCACAGATTGCTTGGAGCATGTTGGTTGCTAAGGGAAAGGCACTGTATATGGAAACGTAGTAGACAGAAACATAACAAGGTGAGATAGTGCTAAGGCTTTTTCCTAACACAAGCTAATCTCCTGGGCTCTCTGAAGTTCTTGGGCTACGTATGACTGAAGCCCAAAACCATAGAAATGAGAATGGAGAGCTGCAGATTTTCATGTCTACAGGCTAGAAATAATCCATCTGATTTCAGAGCATTACCAATTGCAATTGATGTAACCTTGACTATTAACACGGTATAATAACAAGGTATTCTTTCTTCTATTGCCTTTTCAATGCATATAGGTGGAAACTTTTCAAAGTTATTACGTATTGAGATCTGTCTAATTCTTAAAATTAGAGAACAAAACACTGAAAATGGTACTCTTAAAATGAATAGTAATTAATTACTCATGTAATTGCATTAATTAAGCCTGGCTATGCAATTAGGGAGCTAATTATGGTTAAAATGCTATTGCACATTTCAATCACTGCCCACACCCTGGGGATCACCCATTTTTCCCTCCTCCCTCATTAGACCTTCTGTAATCTCCTTCTGTTAAATAGCATGATTGAAGCTGAGAATATGCATACATAGACGTACACTTGCTTTCTCCAGCAAATGTGACCTGCTAGAAATTAAAAATGCTTTTTGTCATTTCATTTAAAAAAAACCTCCACCAAAATTAAGATTTTATTGTTATTCTTTGTCTCCTCCAAATAATTGTTTTCATCTCCTGCATGTAAATATGTGTGTGAGGTCATTGAGTCATATGTATAAAATATATTTAATTTAAAGAAATTACAGTGCTTATAGTGTGGGTTCTTATGTTTTTTCAGATGGGAATGTAACATCACGAAGTCCAGTCCCATCTTGTCACAGACAGTCAGATTGTATGTGCCAGATGTCATATGAAGCTTGTTTGTTTCTTCCTCATTGTCTCCATTAAAAGGCTGTTCAGGAGTCACATTGCTCTGATGCTTAGCTAACTTTTCTAGTTTATGGTGCCACCATGATAACTTTTCATGCTTGTGTTCTTGTGCAGTCATCACTGTGTCAGAAACCATCCTAGCAGCCTTTCACTGTATTTGTGACAGTTTCCAGTCAAATATCTCAAACATTATTGCCTGGAGTTGTACAAGATGTATTTTAAGTCCATGGTATGCTAATACACTGGCCTTAAGGCTTCAGACTTCTATTGTCTGGTGATCAGATAGTATCTTTTTTTCTGTTCTATTCCTTATGGCTGATAACGATAGGCTAAACATTTCATCCGATTTCCAGCGTTTTTGATTTCAAGGTAGCTTTTTTCCCCTGAGAGATTTTGACACTTCTTTTGTGACAATTTGTCACTGACAGATTTTATTGGCGTTTTCCTACTATAAGTGGCAGTCATTAATGAAAATATTTAATAAAGTAGTCCTTGGGCTTCAGTTACATCCTCCTTTCTGTGCAGTAATTCCCCTTTCATCATAAACTGTTTCTTGTTAGCCAGTTCCTGTCCTGCCTTACAGTTATTAAAATTCTCATCCTGACTAGTAATCTTACACAATACACTGTACCCAGAGCTCTGTTGAAATCCTTAAAGAGATGCCATTTTCATTGTAGTCAACAGTGTTCTAATAGGGTGGCAGTGGATGGTTTAACAGTAATTGTACATTTTTGCTACCTGGTAAAGGTCTTAGAGTCTAACTAAAATCCACAGAAAATGCCACAACAAGCAATTTGAAGATTTTTCGGAAGAAAGTTTTACTTTTAAAATATGTGATGAAAGAACATTAGCTACGATTAGAGACAGGTTTTTTGTGACTCTTAGGGCTCTGTGGAGCTGGCTGTCACATCCTTGAGTGGCATTTAAAAGGGTACAAGTGTTGTCTGGTGTTCCAGATTGAAGATGAGCAACATCTGCTGTGGGTTGGGAATAATACCTACTCCATCCTAGAGTTCATTAATTTCAGGGGAATTGCAGACTGATGACAGGATACTATTTTCTACAGAATTACTCAGGAATTAGGCATGGCAGTAAGTACAGGGCATTGCAGAGTTGTACCATGTAACCTTTGTGGTGCTACAAGGCTATTAAGTTAAACATTTTGTAAAACAGATTGCAAAAAACTGTGGTTTTTGAAGTTGTTTACAGCATTTAAAAATATTTTTCTGTCAACATTTTTCACTTCCTTTTCTTGAACAGTTTGCTCTTGTACTCATCTCTGCTCAGTTGTGTACTAGATTACTCATCATATTTAGTTTTCTGTGTCTAAGACTTAAAAAGACATTCCAATGTGTACTAACAAAAATTTGGCTTTGATGGCACAATACTAATAAAGTCCACATCTTTATTTCTTGTGGCTCAATGTGAGACGCAAAAGGCTGTGGTGAAGTGTCTCTATTACGTGTGTATTACAGTGGGAAGCTCACTGTGGGAGGCCTGTGGGGAGAAGCAGACCAAAGTCCCTTGCCTGCTCCGTGTCCCCTGCCCACCATGACCCAGCCACCACTCAGTCTTGCAGTGTGGTGATAGGAAACCTCACCATACAATGGAGAGCTGCTTTTTGGCCACCTCAGAGGTACTATTTCCAGTCATAGAATCATTAAGGTTGGTAAAAGCTTCTAAGATAATGCAGTCCAACTGCCAGTTCAACATCACTGTGCCTACTAAACCATGTCCTGAAGTGCCACGTCTACACATTTTGATCACCTTCAGGGATGGTGACTCCACCACTTTCCTGGGCAGCCTGTTCCAATGCTTTGACACTCCTTCAGTAAAGGAATTTTTCCTAATATGCGATCTAAACCCTCACTGATGCAACTTGAGACCGTTTCCTCTCATCCTGTTGCTAGTCACCGGGAGAAGATGCCAATATCCACCTCACTACAACCCTCTTTTCAGGTAGTTGTAGAGAGCAACAAGATCTCCCTTCTCCGGTCTAAAGAGTCCCAACTGCTCCTCATAAGACTCGTTCTCCAGACCCTTCACCCACTTTGTTGCCCTTCTCTGGATGTGATCTGGAAGGTCAATGTCCTTCTTGTACTGAGGGGCCTAAGACTGAACACAGGATTTGAGGTGTGGTAGTTGGTTAAGGAGGAGAGCAGGGAACAGCCCAGCCTCTAGCTGAGGCTCTTCTGTTGACCAGCAAAAGTATTTTCAAAGACAGTCTTGATTTTCACCAGCAATTGGTGGAAATTGTCCTAAGAAGTGATTACCTTACTGAAAATGGAATAATAATGAAAATAGCAAAAATATTGGCTCAGTCGCTGATGGTGATGATGTCTGGTTTTTCTGTCCTGTGAAATATTTGACTAAAAGCTGAGTGTAGGTATACACTCATTTGCTAGTGGCTTTCCCATTAGTTGTGTGCAGCTTTTCTAAAACTTGCAGAGAAACCTATTCTGTAGATCGTAAACACTGTAGAAATGAGATCTGTCAATTTAGATGTGTGTGACTACATACCTTGCTAACTTTTTTTTTGTTCTTGTTGTGAATTCTAGTGCATTTTCTCCCTTAGATATGGTAGAATTCAGTGTTCCTAAGCTAAATTGACCAAGTGCATTAATTAGTTCACCCAAACTCCAGAGCTTCATGGATCTTTTGCTGGTTTTGTCGGGGACTGGGCACCAGGCTGAGGTGGTACTGGTGCTGGGTGGCAGGAGCTCCGAAGGTTCCCACGTTTACTGCTGTGTGCCAGCTGGATGGAAACCCATGACATGGAGGAGGGTGGACAAGTTTGATGTGTCTGCAGACCGGTGGCATTCATACCTGGGCAGAAATTGGCAGAGCCTGCCATTTTACAGTGTTCTCAGCACCATACTGGGATGTAATTAAATTCTGTGAATTACTGTTGCAAGAGAAGGGCATTTCTTATTTATGTTTTTTGTCATCATGCCTGGTAGTGATTGCCTACTCTGTTTCCTCCTAAGCTTTAAAAAATGTTCCATTTTAATGTACAAAGCAAAGCTCCCAAAATGTCCTAGGATACATAGGCAAGTTGTTTCAGTAGGATGGGAGAGAGTAATATGCCAGTAAAACATAAACAGACATCTCTGTAGGGTTTTCCTTTTTGACAGTGTATATGTGAAATATGAATAATAGTTGGGCTTTCTATTTTTTCCTGGTATTCTGCCACTGCTTTTTCTGTTAAATTATCTCATTTCCCCCTACTTGTGATCTGTTCATCCAACTTGCTCCACAGATCATAATGAATAACCAGGTCATTTGGCTGTATGTGTTTCATGGCACAGATTATATGCCATGAAAGGTTTTGCTCTCAATATCAGGTTTTGAGTACGAGGATACTTGGAACAGTGAGTGAAGGCTCAGCTGAAGAGCAGATAAGCTATTTTCCCTTATTTGTGAGACTTCTGCTTTATTCACTAATTTAAAGATTTACACATTTAAAGATTTCATTGGGGGATTGCCCTAACTGGTTGGAGTGGCCTGAGTTCAATGAGTAACGTGCACTTTGTAAGGCTTGAGCATGGAAGTGATGGAAAAGGTTTATTGAAGTGATAGAGATCTTTACATGATGAGTCAGCAAGGTGGAATGAAGGGGAACTTTTTATTCAGTGGAAATGGATGTGAGTCAAGGATTCTCTAATCTCATTTGTAATAATCTTCAGCAGAGAAATTAATACTTAAATTTTATTACAAGAGAGGTTTTGTTTAGTTAGGAAGCAACTTCTTTTTTATAAGAAGGACAAACTGTTTCATAAAAAACAAAACTGTGGGTAAGTTTTAGAGAAGATTCCTCCGCCCTGGTCATGCTTTGATGGTCTGGAAATGAAGCACAAAGAAATGATATCTTGAATGCAGGAAAACTAGTGTTACATTCAATGCACCTAGACTGCTTTCTTATTAATATAAAAGTTTGTCATTTAGATTTCAAGAAGTGGATTTTGGGAATAAAACTGAAGAATTTAAAATCTGAATGGAGACAAGATGGGACAAAAGCTGCTACAATGTTGGCAAGAAGCCGATCTGAATGCTTTCTAGTGTTTAAGCTTAGTATTATTGGAGCAGATACAGCACTGTTAAAAAAAAAAAAAAAAAAGTACTTTGTCATTTGGTGTGTTGTGGTTCTCAGCTAGGGCTGAAATCTCGTTAAGATAAACCATGCTTGATACAGAGACTGTAGTGGTCTAAAATACAAAGTTATTGTCTGGACTGTCGCAGTCTACAATATTATGGTCTAAAATACAATTTGATAGTATTTTTGTATATAATTGTCTTCAAAATAAGGCTTTTGAATGCGCAGTAACGTGCTTTATAAATGAACAGTTTTGTCTCAGACTGCTACCACAATATCATTTTAAAACAAACTGTATTTTATGTAGATAAAATCACTTCCACTTGTTTCCATATTTGGATAGGATCTTAAAATGTTGTTGCATCACAACCTTTCTTCTGGCTGTTATGACTGCTGAGTTTTTAACATGAATTTGTAGCAAACAAACCAGAAGCCTCATCAGAAGTCCCACTGTAGGAGTAAATTGGCCACTTTATGTTCTGAAATATCAGCTGATTTGCTCTAGAGAGAAGAATGTGGTGTTGGATTTTTCCATTCAGTTAACTCACCTCCTGAAATAATGGTTCTGGAACAATTGAGTATGGCTTCATGCATCAGGACAGAGAGGAATTTCAATCAGAACAGCAGGAGGGAAGAGTTAAGGGAGCTAATTGTTAACTTGGGAAATTGGGGGAAGCTTGTATGGAAAAGTACATTGATAGTGCGATATAATATTCTTCAAATAAATCTTTGCCTCATGGTGGAAATATGCAATTTAAAAAAAATATTTCCCATTATCTGTTTATACAGTCTGGGTCTATCCCTGAGTAAAAATACGTTAAATATATCTGTAATGTTTTTATGAAAATAAGTAGGGTAGAATAGGATTTAACATGATTGCACGGTGACCTAATGAGTTCAAGATACAGATTAGTTACTATCTAGTGCCATTAGTTCATAATAAGCTCTTTATAAATCAATTGGACTGTGAGCACATGAAACAGTTAAAGCCTCTAGATTATTGGTCTCAAGCAGGTGACCTAAATTAAAATAATACTTGTATAAACTGTAGTACTCTTTATTGGTAATGTAACCAGTGGGTTTAATTGTGTTCTCTAACTGCTGTTGCTTTTAAGGTTGGTTTGATTTCAGACGAATTAATTTGTTATTTCATTACAGCACAGTAGCAGAGTGTAGCTGTAGTGTTTTTATTTCTGTTAGAACATGTAATGTTGTAACTTTCTATAATACCTACAGGTTTTAGGACCTGCCCCAAAATGGTGTTCCTTCTTGGACAACTTGACTGAAGAACTTGAAGAGAATCCAGAAAGCACAGTTTATGATGATTACAAATTCGTTACCAGAAAAGACCTTGAAAATTTAGGTAAAACAGTTGAATATCCTCTTTAGCTGATGATTTTGACTACAGTTTGATCATTTACGCATGTAAATTCTATAATTCCATTGACGTGCATGAGGACCATCAGAAAGACACTGGAAGTAGTTTCCTCCAGTCGTCTTCGTTATTAATATACCAGACTGATGGCTTTATGTTCTTTGGTTCCCAACCAGTACAACACTAGATGTTTGTGTTTCTCCAACTGTCGTCTTCTATGAGCCATGAAGATGGTTGGTATATCCTGATATGTGTATGAATGTGTTGTGTGCGCTTTCAGATGCTAAATGGAAGGCATAGGAGGAGAAGTTGGTTTAGTTTTTGAAATATTTTTGAGGTGCTCAGATAGTGTTTTGGGACTCACAGCAAAATCTGCCAAAGGCCCTGTTTGAGTGTACTAATTTCCAAAAAAGAGAAACATTCTAGGGCTAATAGAAACACAGTTGCAAGAAATTAGAATGCTGAAAATTGTATAGCAGAGAAAGGTAGGCATCCTTCTCCCAGAGTAGTCTGTCCTTTTTCTGTCTGTTAAGTATTTTGATTGCAGTGTTCTACTCCACTTTAATTAATTTACCTCTGAATATAGGAGTTGGGCTTGGCCTGGCAGGAGGCCATGCAAGGAGGAGGTCATCCAAAGCACCTTGAGTTCTACAGTGGATGGTTGGAATGTAGCCCACAGACCCGTATCCCAGTTGTAAGGCCAGAAGGCAATGTAATATTATCTACGCAGACACTGGACTGAGAATACTTATTCTGTTTTAAATTCACTATAACGCAGTCAAATTAATTTCCCCATAACTACAAGCTTTTGAATGAAGAGCCATGTAAGGGATATTTTGTATTTCGTATGCCGGTGTCTCTTTGTATTACTAGCTGGAGTACTCTTATTTTGGAATATGCAGGAAGGTTGTTTCCTGGAAACAGTTAAAAACGTTTTTAGAGACAACTTTGCTTTCTGAGATCCACAGCTGTTTCTCAAACTTTTTTTTGTTTACATTTAGTTCTCAAAGTAGTTTGTTAATTCTTAGTTTCTAAAGATTTGGGGTCTGTAGAGGACTTTTTTACTATAAAAAGCTTTTCCTTTTCTTAGTTATGGAATTTTGTGAAGATAGATGGAAGAAAAATCAGAGAACTCTCAAGTATTTCTATTCTTACTTAGGTTAGGGCCTAGGGTGACAGTTTTATGACCTGATGTGGTACCATATTTTTTCAACATGTTGATTCTTCGAAGATAGTGACCCAAGGCAAAACTCTTTAATTAAAAACATCTCTATTCCACATTAAAGAAGTGCATGTCAAACATCTATGGACTTTCGAAACGATCCTCTTGAATTTTTGTTGAAAACTTTTCTGGAGTTTAGTGCATGTGGGCATTTCTTGAAGAAGTACACAGTAGCATATATTATGACAAGAAAAAGGGCTTTTGTTGCTCTGAAGAAGTTCAGATATCTTGCTGGCCAAACTGATTTTTTTCATGGTTTTACTTAGTCTTGACGTATTGAATGTAACTGTTGGATTCATGTGTTGAATTGGCAGTGCTAGTTTGTCTTGAATCAGGTAAGTAAAGTGCCTAGCTTGGAATAGTTGTTATGTATATAAGAAAGCTCTCTGAAATCCTCTGTAATTTTTTTCCCCAGGCCTTGCTCATCTCATTGGATCATCATTGCTCAGAGCATATATGCACGGCTTTTTCATGGACATTAGACTTTATCATAAGGTATATAAGGCTGATTGTTGTCAATTTTTGCTCTTGACCATAAACGTATGTTGAGCTTTTCTTGGGTGTTTTTTTGTGGGATTTGTTTTGTGTTTTCTTTTTTCTTCTTGAAGTAACAGACTGTGTCCTGTGTTAATGGTATTTTCTCTTTACTTCCTCCTCTTTTTTCAAAGGCAAAAATGATGGCTAACCCCTTTGCCTATGAAGAATATAGAAGAGAGAAAATAAGGCAGAAGATAGAAGAAACACGTGCACAGAGAGTTCAACTAAAGGTAAATTCTCTAAAAAGGGAGTCTGCTTCTGGGAAAACTATGTATAAAGAGTTACTGTATTCTTAAGTACATCTCAGACATGTAATGACTTTTGATTCGGTTGTTTGCCATCAGAGACACAGAATTATTTATAGAACTTTTAGAATAGAACCATGAAATTCCCATGTGTGTGATTCTCACAGATGAGAGACAGACTGATATCAAACTGTAGAAGAGCAGCTTTCATTGAATTTGCCACTGGAGTGGATAAGCCGTTGGCAAAACCTGCCGTTTCTACTTCTGTCATTAAGCTAAATTACTTAAGCCATTAAAACATAATACTCTGGAGATATATAAAAATAGTATTATGTTTATAACTAGTAGCTTTCTAGATTGAATTTGTTCAACATACAAGGAGAAATAATTGCTTTTTAAGTACTCTCTGTAATGAATTGCTAGGAAATATATATTATATTTATACAGAAATTCTGTATAAATTTTCTCCTAAAGTGCTATTGCTTTAGTGGTACCTAGAAATACTTGGAACCAGGTACAGAGCTTTTCAGCAGGAATTACAGGACTGAATAAGAATTCTCTCTTAATCACAGTTTGATGTAAGGCATGTAGGTTTTTGCATGTGTAAAAGAGTCATTTACTGATGAATTGCTTTCCTCTCTTCAGAAACTTCCGAAAGTCAATAAAGAGCTTGCACTCAAATTGATTGAAGAGGAAGGAGAAGAGCAGCAGGTTGCTAGAAAAAGGAAACAGAAGGTGAGCATTTGTTTTGGAGACTTCTCTGACCGGGGTCACAGAAACAATAATACTTACGGTATTGATTTTTTTGTTGTTGTTGGGTATTTTTTGTTATCTGGAAAGATTAAAAATTCCATCATTTCTGTTTCTTGTAAATAACTTATAACCTACTAAGGGATTTATTTTACTGTAGCTGCAGCACTAAAAAGGCCACGCAGTAACTTAAAGCTTTATGTGTTGAAATTCTATGAATATATGGCTTTGTAGGACTCCAGAAGCCAGCTAAATACAGAGTCAGTACCAAATTTGTTTGTGTTAGTTGGTATTTTGGAGGTGACCATGACAAGACAGATGTTACATGTAAAACCAAAGGTACAGTTGCCTTTCTTTACACACACAGATAACTCTCTTCTATAAAATAGCCAAAATGGTTTGCTCTTAGGCAGCAGGAACTTATCCTGATGTTGAAAATAATAGATTTTTATCCTAAGTGTAGTATAAAGAAAAAAAGAAGCATATAGTGGGAGAAGGGGCTTTCAATGGGCAGCACTTCATAGGTGCTAATTCTTGCAGGAATGCAACATTCATGAAAGGAGGGTATTAGCTTTACGTGGCATCTAATGAAATCCTGTGTGGTATAGTGAGTAAGAGGTGTGAACTAATCTTAAATGCAAACTGTCTAAACCAGTGTTAAGGTAGAAATGCAAGTTCAATAAACGGGGGCTGATTTGTCTAGGAATACATACAGGTTGTGCTAAGTGGTGTAAAAAGAATACACGTAAAATGCATGCTCTGATTATTTTCATGAAATGGCATTAGAATCCTATAAAAAGGAATTTATTTTAGGCTTTGGGATTTAATGTTTGAGTGTGTGACTGACTGCAAGTCAAACATTTGCAACACTTTCTTTGTTTGAAATTTACACTTTTTGTTTTCTGTATAATTTGTTTTTTCAACTTGGTAGGTAACAATGCAAATTTCATGCTGGAGTGGGGTGAGCATGCTGGTATAAGTTTGGCAATTTGAAAGATCAGCTTTTTATAGCAAAAAGCTGTGTATTCAATGATGTTAAAATTATGACAATGGATAGTCACATAAGCTGAAATTGTAGTTTGAACTTTTCCTAATCTAACAGTAGCACAATTTACACAGAGTTCATTTTATTTTGATGTGAATGAAACTGCTTTTTCCAGTCTCTATGCAGTGGCAGTGAAGAAAGAGTTACAAGATGTGTGCAAACATGTACTTTTATGTATTTACAGTAAAACAGTAGTAGTGTTGCATAAAGACTTGTTTACCCTGATAATTTATTGTACGCGTTGTAGAATCACCCCCCTCCAGCAGGATATTTGCCTTGGAGGTGCTGCTGATTAGTCAATAGATATAAACACATCTCCAGACTAGCTGGCTGAACGTATGAGGAACATTAATTCAAAAATATTAGTAATTGTGTATTTAAAGTGTCTATGATGTGCATAAAAAACCTGTCTTGCTTACAGGTAGCTTAGAATGATATTTATTTGATCTTTGTGAAAGTAATAAAATATAATAAGCATAAATCTTGACTTATCCTGGAAGGATAAAGCAGCTGGCATTTCATGTTCTGGTTTTGAGTTTTGCTTAATTAAAAAAGTGTTAGTTACTTTTACCAATGTCTGTTTCAGAACTTTATAACTCATACATGCTTTATATGTTTTCCAGAACCTGCCTAGCCTCCTCAAAGATGATCGCTTTAAGGTCATGTTTGAGAATCCAGATTTCCAGGTGGATGAGCAAAGTGAAGAATTTAGGCTACTTAACCCTCTTGTTTCTAAAATAAGTGAGAAAAGAAAGAGGAAACTAAAGCTCTTAGAAGAACTGGAAGCACAAGAACAGGTAAAATATTTGCCATTTGGATTAGGAAATATTGAGAACTTTTTTTACTTCATTTTGAGGATTCAGATTTTCACCCTTCAAAGAAGGAAAGATGAAGGCAATGCAACAATGTCTTATGAATTGGAGTCATTAAGAGTAATATATAATGTTACCCTATTTTTTATATGTGAACAATATTGTGCCTACATGCATATGGTTTTGAAAAACATTAACTGTGTAGGTGGAAACGATTTTGTAATACATCTTCTGCTTCATTTGCTGTTACTACTTTTGTTCAAATTTTAGTTCTCTTCAACTGTATCTGTGTAAAAGCTGTCACCTACTTTAATTGCAGGAATGGCTCAAAGAAAATTAGTTGATGATTTCTTATTTTATACTATTTTTGTCTGCAGGAAGAGGAGGAAGAACCAGAAGGAAAAGCAAGTGATGCAGAAAGTTCTGAGAGTTCAGATGATGAAAAGGGCTGGGTTGAAGAGGTCAGGAAACAGCGCAAGCTCCTACGCCAAGAGGAAAAAGTAAAACGGCAGGAAAGGTTCAAGGAGGATCAGCAAACATTACTGAAGCCTCAGTTTTTTGAGATTAAAGAAGGAGAGGAATTCAGAAGCTTCAAAGACTCTGCCAAAAAACAAAAATTAATGAAGTAAGACCAATGTTCCTATTTTAATAGCTGGGAAGGATGATTCTGAAGTATTTCTCTACAGCACAAGCCAATGGCATTTTGGCTGGGAAGCAATTCCTAGTAAAGCAGAATCTGGCAATTCAAGGATATAACTAAAAGCGACATAGTTGTTCAAAGATTTATTTTTTAGTTAAATGTCATGTTTAAACTATGGCAAAGAACGCAGATGAGATGAGTAAGAGGTTAATATTCTGAGCCACATTTAGGGACCCATTACTCTGCTTTGATTAACTGCTACTCTCACACATAACATCACCAGTGTCAGTATGAGGTTAACAATCTGATAGGTTTTCATCTGCTTCTCTAGAAGGATGTAGAATGCTGCAAGACTAGTCACTTTCAAAAGGCTATGATGCTCTTACATTGTCAGGTCTCACCATTTCTTTTTTTTTTTACAATACAAAAGAACAATTTTTTATTTTTCTTTTAATTTGAGTTTCCTTGAGTTGATGATCAGGTGAAGTAATTGGTACTGTACAAAGAGCACATCAAACTAAAGGACTTCACTTTGAGGTGCTTAATTGCCGGCAAATCTCATTGATTTTTTTTTTTTCCATTTTTGAGGTGAGTTTAGCCCTTCAGAAGATCAGATTTAGTAGAGCATAGTCACTAATTTTAAACATTGAAAGACAATAGCTTCAAAATTCTTGCAGCACACTCAGTGCGGAACAGAATATTGACTAATGTTGGAAGCAAGTTGCTGGGCTAGATTAATCTAGTCATAGCTATTATGTTTTTACTTAGAATGAAATTATACCGTCAAAGAAAAGGAAGTGAATAATATATATAATGGGGCTGTTTTATTATATTTCTAATGACTGACTCTACAACCTAGCTGTGTCGTTATGGAACCTTTCTAGAGATATATAAATCATAGAATAATATTTGATAAAAACTCCCTTAAATGTGTGGGCTTTCTACCAGATTTATTGTGTAAAATGGTCTTTACTACTGAGACAGTGTTTCTGCAGTAGTCTTGTGGTCTTAGATTCCCATGGTACTTGTAAGACCTCTTTAAACAGAAGTAGTAGTGGTTATGCACTGGGGTTTATGCTGTTTTGCAGAACAGATTCCTATGTTTCCTTAGCTGTTTTTTTATCAGCAAGTGTTTTCACACAGGGATTTTACTCCATTCTTTATGTGGAATATACACACTCATTCTGGACCCTCACCTTTCTTGGGTTTCTCCATCAACTTGCTTCTGGTTATTTTTTTTCTTCCTTCCTTCCAGAAGATGAAACAACTTTTTAACTTTTTTCTTTTTGTTTTTCTTCTTTGTCAGTAGAAAATCCTGCTGGACACTCTGACAGAGTATTGTAGGATAAGGATGTTTTTTACTTGGATTTATAGTGACTTTGATTTAGTAAATTACTTGAAGGGAGCCTGGCAGTGGTCAAATGGCACCGTGTTCTTGTTACGCTTGAAATACTTGCCTAAAAGGCAGTGTGGCTGCAGCCTACTCACATACTGTTCTTTTACGCAAATTCAGCTGCTGACCTCTAAAGTAAATTCTCAAGGACACTCAATTTGTAAAGGTTTAATTTTGTTCAAAACATGGAAGGCTTAAATACGAACAAAGATACTGCAAATTAAGTAAGTAAGACAAGACGTTTGTAAGGAAGAGAAACATTTAGGAAAAATTTAGTGTAGTGTGACACAGGACAAAATAAATTCTTTCATCTGGTGATTAATGGAAGAAAAATCATTGCCTCAGCTCAGGAAAAAAGAAAGCAAATACCACAGACCTGTCCAGTGGATGGAAGAGTATCAGTGATGACAGAGGACATGGAAAGACTTTTAAAAGAGTGCTTTAAGGGAAGAGAAGAATCTGTCTTAAGATTTGCTGCTAATTCTCTGCAGAATATTTTGCAAGTGATGATGATTAGGGTGGCTGAGGTTAGATACCCTCCGTGTGGCAAATGCACAGATGGGATGTAATATGACATTAAAAAAAGAACAGGAGAAGAAATTGAGAATAGAACAGGATGACACAAAATGAACGTGACAGTATTACATCCTTCATGTTTAAGTTGCTGTCATTGAATTATCTTTGCATGATTTTTATTTTTGTTTTAGCCTAAGCAATTAGCTCTGTATTCATTGATCCCATTTGTGCTCATCCAAGCATTGTTTTCAGTGCTCAAATTCTTATTGATATCTGTTTCTTACAACATATATCTGATTCTATAATCATAATGACCTAGCCTGTGTTCTGAGCTGACTTGTTTGATTAATGAGCATTTTTACATATTAGGATTTTATGAAGAAAATACCTAAATATGTTTTCTGCTGGCCTTAACTAGGTGATAAGTAGTCAGCATAAAAATAATTAATTCAAGTAATGTTCTGAAAATTGGAAAGACTGTAGTGGCATGTACAATCTGGTGAGGCTGGCATGTTTGTCTTTGATTTGATTTATCCAAGTTATGGAATGATGGTCTGTGACCAATATAATTAAGTACCTTAATACCTTCACTATGCACTTAATGGTTAGGTGTTCTTTTTTTCTCTAATCATATAATGTTCTACCTGAGGAAACAGTTTATGACTTATATAAAACTGGGTGTTTCTTTCAACATGTTCCTGACTCAGCACGGCTCCAAGCCCAGCTTCTAAAGAAGTGGTGTGTACTATAAAATTCTTCACAGACCAACAGTCTGTGCATTTCTTTGCACAGGAAAGCTGCAAAATTTACTCATGGTTGTAAAACCCACGTTGTCTCAAATCTATCTACATTTCGTTTTCCCCTTTTGCGTTGTTAGGCTTACGCATGAAAACCTGAATACATCATCAGACATGCAAAAGTTTGCTTTGTTTTCTTACTGCAGAAGTTCCCTATATAATAACTTAAAGGGAATCCGTAAAAGGAAAGGGGTTTTATCAGTATGCCAAGAGCTCTTATGATTTTCTCAATGTCCCTTTAAGAGGTTTATTATTGAAATTAAAGGTTATGAAAATTTTAAACTACATTAGTCATACTTTATAAAAAGTATGACAGTCGATGTGTGTATCTCCAGGGGTGGTCAAGAAAGTCAACAAAAACATAACTGATATTCCTAGGTATTGCTAAAGTAGAGTAGCAGGAAAAGTCCTGAAAAACCATTCTCTTTACAATAAACAAAAAAGAAGAGCCTTGGCAATTTGTTTGTTTGTTTGTTTTTTACTGTAGGGCAGGGGAATTTGATTTTAATAACACTGTTAATGTACCCCTTGAATCAATTTGTTGAGAATTATTTATAAAAAAAACCCAAAGAAGCAAGCTATTGTGTTTGTGTATCAGTGTGTGCACCTCATTATTGTTTGAGGTCTGCACACTTTCAGATAAATATAGCCTTACCTGCATTTATTCAGTAAAATTGCAACCCTGCAGCGTTTTGCTAATATCTCCTCATTTTAATTTTTCTCCTGACTGAAGCGGTATCTAGGCAGTCATGCTAAATAATTGCTGGGTAGTAGCCATATTTCTCCAGTTCACTTTCAAAGGCGAGAAAAATGGGACTTCACTTGAATGTAGAAATCCCACCACAGTGTCAGTGACTGATCTGCTGCCATAGTTAGCTCTAAGGCTTAGAGCTTGTCTTCCCGATTCGCACAGATGGAACAAGTTTTTACATGTACTCAATGAAAAATATACTACAGAAAGAAAATACAATCAAAGTACCTAGTCATGAGAAATAAAGTAATTCTTGACAGTAATTTTTCATGGTTAATCTGGAAAGTCTTTGTTACATAAAATGGCTCATTAACCAAAATTCAGCGGACTTCAGAGACTTTGTATGTCGGCCACGGTCCATGAGCCCTTCATCCATAGTAAATGCCATTGACTTTGGTGGCTGCTAATCCTCTGTATTTTTGTGATGACTTATTTTCCTCTTTAAAGCTTGTGCAAAAGATGTCTCTTGGGCTTCTTCAGAGAGACCTAATAAGACACTAATAGCAGCATCTGAAATTCCCAGAAACTAATTTCATTTACAGATAGGCAGATGTTTTCTGAGTGCATCACAGAGTGAATTTGTCTGATGATGCTCTCTGTATTGTGTTCTCGGGTGGCATTACTTGCTTGTAGAGCCTGTTTTGTAGAAGGGCTACCTATGTTAGGACTCACAGGTGCCTGTTAGGGAGGTTGGCTGAAGCCAGCACCGTCCGTTGCCTGCCTCTCCCCTGTGCCTGTAGGCTATTTGAGAGCAAGATGTATTTCCCCTCCTTAGCTGTTCCAGTTTACAGCCCAACTAAACTGAAGTCAGCAAAGCTAGTATTAGATACCTGCTCACAACCTGGAGCAACTGGGGCACATCTGTGTGTCTTGTCTGTGTAGAGGCATTATCCTCCAGTGGAGGAGAACTGAAGCTGTATGGGTTTTAGCCACAACTACCTCCTTCTCCATGGAAATGCTGGAGTTCCGGGCCCGAGGGAGAGGCTCTACACCAGTTTGCTGACACAAGCTGACTGATCAAGCACTGTGCACCCAAACGTGCTCATGTGGAGATCCTCTCTGGGGTCAGGGTCTGTACACTTACTTGCATTATTCCTTTTTTTTTTTTTTTTTTTTTTGTAAACTCTTTGCATTAGACTGTTGCAGGCTCAGTGTCCAAACAGTCGTTTTTATTTGGACTAAATAGTTTGTCTCTGCAGTGAAGTAATTCACTCAGTGATAAGTTCATTGTGATGTGTAGTCAAGATTATTTCCCTCAAAAGTGTTTCCAGTTCAGAAATGAGAAAATTTTGAGAAAACTGAGGATATCTAGCCTTAATTCGATTTTGTGTATGTATCTGCAGCTGAATATTCCTGAGAAGGTCTAACTTTTTCTAACATTTAATAGAAATCTATAGCAATATGAGGGTGTGGTTTCTTTCTCAACTAGAATCCTGATCCTTTTTTAGTAGAAAAAACAATTTTACATAATTTTTAAAACTGTTCCTACTGAAAGCAGTGCCTCAAGGGAATTATTTGATCTCGTGTTTCTGTTCTGTTTACTGAATATTTATTTTTTAGAGTTATGGTGTTTCAAGGATTCAGAGAAATGGAGATAAGTTTTGACTGCATTATCAGCCTTTGTTATAGTAAAAAGATGGCAAGAATAGGAACTAATGTTAATTATTCTCCACAGGAAAACTCTTGGAGATCGTTTAATGCTTGAAGAAAAACTTGGCACGCTCGATGTCTCTGATACCACAGTAGGCAGCAAACAGGCAACATTCAAATTAAAGAAGGTGAGCTATATGTATAATTTTTAAGATAATTCACAAGTAACTTTAGTTTTTGCATGAAAGAACAGGAACTTTGAAACCGTCAAACAAATGTCCCTCTTCATTTCTTTATAAGCTGCCAGCGCTTCTGCTTCTTGCCAAGAGAATGAAAGCCTCCGGTAGTACTCTGTGTGTTTATACCCTTATAACTCAGGCAGCACTCATAAAATCTTGTGTTCCGGTGGAAAATACTGGCTTCCATGTTTTAATAATTTATTTGCAGACATACCATCAGAAGACTGTGACCTTACCTGACTTCTGTCCCAAGACTGATTAGATCTTGGTCTTCAGGTCCAAGTGCAATCAGGTTGCTGTAGGAGACAGGCTTTCTCTTGGCTGATAGTGTTGCTAGGTCACAACATAGTAAAAACAGAGCTCCTAACCACCTTTGTTGTTGGACTCGTGTAGCACAGGTCACAAGAACGAGCTCTAGTCCTGTACTGTTTGCCAAATTCCATTTGAAGTGTGTGGCTGACTGCTGCCTATTTAGCTTTCCCAAAGGGTTTTGATTTCCCATGCTAAGGAATTTTGTAGATCACAGACAGGTGGTTACTTTATAATGTGGACAGAGTTAAATGCCTGAGTGCATCTGCTACTGCTGTAGAACACTTAGGGGTTTATTTTTGCTAGAGAATTGCTGTAGAATTGAAGAAAAGACTCATTATAAAAGCTGAAGACCCATATTAATTGATACTTGGGCTGACAAAATGTACTTCAGTTAAACTGGTTTTCCTCAGGTCAGCCTCTTGGCTAGAACCCATTTCTTCTTAGCAATGGTCAAATATTCTTGTCACAAGAATGGCTGAGTAGTTATTTGGTTGTCATATTGTTATGCCTAAAAAAGAAATTAAAATAGACACATTGACCAAACTATTTCTACCTTACTTGTTTTACCTGAATATTGTCTGTTTGCAGATGTCCCTTTTCATCTGTTTTTGATTCTCGTGTTGCTGGAATTTAAAACCTGTTAACTGTGGAATAAGCTGCATATTTGTCTGCTGTGCTGTGTAGAATAACCATTCTGGAGGTTTTACCAGCTGCTGTAACTGATGTGTTAGTGATTTGCTGCTAATGAAATGGCCTTTGCAGGGCTTCAAAACCATAGTCTTTTTTTACAGTAGCTGTAACTTAGAAAACCCAAAACCACAAGTTTTCTTATAGTTGGTGCTGAACAGTGAATGTACTGTCACCTTTTGCTAACAGTTCCGTGAAGATGTGGGAGTAAGGTGGAAGAAGACAGATAGAACAGTGGTTTGGATTGTCATTTTTACTTTATTCCATCAGACAGGCCATAGCTTTGAGATTTTGAATTATGTTTAAGCTAACAGACGTTGATTTTCTTCTGATTGTTACCTGATGTTGCTTTATGCTCATTTGCATTAGAAAGATTTTTAAAAATCTAATTAAAAGAAGAATAACACATCTGCAATAGAGGTCTCTTCTCCTATCAGCAGAATAGCAAAATAAGACCAAAAAGTTGTCTTTCAGATAAACAAACCCTGTGTACATGTTCTGAAGTCCCAGGGAGTGGATCAGGGACAGCTAGGAAGAAATCACGCTACACAGTGTGCTGTGTTTTGACACTGTTTTTCAGAGGATGAGGAGATGGAGTTGGCAAGACAAAAGAAGGGATTTTATTGTTACTCTGATCATCGCAGTCTGCTTTGTGATGCCTCTTCCTTTAAGCAAAGGTGTATTTAGAATTACGTAGAAAGATTTAGAAGGGGAGAGAATTTTGATTCCATGGGATTGGTATCACTGGATCTTATAAGTCAGTGGAATTGAGACTGAATGTGCCTGCTACAGTTGTGCTATGTTAGCAGCCTCCCAAATGCCCAGCAACCACTGACAGATCCAGCAATTAGATGGTTTCTCATTAGTACTTAAAAATTTAGGAATCATAGAATCACCAGGTTGGAAGAGACCCATCAGATCATCGAGTCCAACCATTCCTATCAAACACTAAACCAAGTCCCGCAGGACCTTGTCTACTCGTGCCTTAAACACGTCCAGGGAAAGTGAATCAACCACCTCCCTGGGCAGCCTATTCCAATGCCTAATGACCCTTTCCGTGAAAAACTTCCTCCTAATCTCTAGCCTAAATCTCCCCTGGCGGAGCTTGAGGCCATTCCCTCTTGTCCTGTCCCCTGTCACTTGGGAGAAGAGGCCAGCTCCCTCCTCTCTACAACCTCCTTTCAGGTAGTTGTAGAGAGCAATGAGGTCTCCCCTCAGCCTCCTCTTCTCCAGGCTAAACAACCCCAGCTCTCTCAGCCGCTCCTCATAAGACCTGTTCTCCAGCCCCTTCACCAGTTTCAAGATTTCTATTTGAAGAATTCTATTCTTGCAGTGTGGCATCCTGTTTTTCAATTTCAACGTGCTTTATCATAGCAAATAGAACAGAGTAGTGAGGTTTCTAAAAAGCTAAGTACTTACACTACTAAGGAAGTATAGAGGACTTATTAAAGAATAAAAAACAACATAAAGCTTGAAGTGGAAATCAAGTATACTAGCAGTAGCAGTCAACATCGTATTAAGTAAGATTTCTCAAGACCATTTCAGACAAACTCTGGAGAGACAGAGAAATTACTTATGTTTTCACATGATGGGTTTCTTATTTCCCTACTCAAAGTGGAAACGAGTCAATAAATTTCAACAAAATCTAAAGATAACTAGCTTTTATTATCATGATACTGGTAAGGGCTTATTGCTACATAATTCTGTGAGGATACAACTGCATGTCCAGGAATTCTGTCATGTTGTTAGTGCACTCATCCTGTGCTGCTGTAGAAATTGCCCTAATTGCTGGATTATTTTATAGCGTGGACAGTTCCAGTCCAACAGTTACAATTTATGCTTAGTTTGAAGACAAGCCTTACTCGTCCAAGGAAAATAGTAGGTTTTTGCCTTAAGAGCCATTTTATCTATGTGGGATGTAAATGAAACCTTTTCAGTGTGTTTTTGATGAAGAAAAAGAATATTAATAGAGCACGTGCCACAGCAGCAGAGATTTTAAATTATTTTAAATTATTTTCATGTGGGAAGTCTTTCTAGAATTGCATACAGCATATAAAAGATTTCTAAGAATTTCTAAGAATGCTTTCTAGAAAACCAGTATGTTTCAGCAAATTTAACTGTTCTTTCTGTCTTGTTAAAATGCATTTGTCCAAATTTTAAATGTGGTAATCCTAATTAATCAAAGTAGAATTTAAATAGCCTCAAATTGTGCTCTACCTTCTTAAGGTCATTAAAACATAAATTCTGCAGTGTGATTTTACAGTCTTTTGTTAGATGTAGGTTTTCATCTGAAATGCATAATTTTATTCACTATTTTTTAGCGTCTTTGTCTTAAATGTTTACTCTAAATTACTTGAAATGATAATTCCAAGGGATACCCAGAATGAACAGCTGTGGTAAAAGACAAGATAGCATGGGACCATTTACAGTAACGTTTCCAGATTTCACTAATAGGATTCTGACTTGATATATAGATACTTGAACAATGAGGTGATATGTAAGCTTACAAGAACCTGAGTCTATTGTGTTTTAATATTCCAGTCGGAGCAGCAAAGGAGACAGCAGGAAGCTGAGAAACGACATCGTCAAGAGAGAAAAAGTCTTAGGCGTTCAGCCAGTCATCTGAAGAGCAAACGTGGAAGAGGACGACTGTTTCGTTGATTTATTTTATGTTTGTTTTTTTTTTAAAAGATCTTCTTTTATATAATTTTTCATTTGAAAAAGGGACTTCTTCAAATTGGGACACAGTGTCAGTGTACTTGGTTTTTTATTCATTGGTTAACACAAAACCCAGGACTTGCTGAAACCTGTGTTCATTATTTAAAAGTTTATGAAAGTAAAAATATTGACCAAAGGACACTCTGAATATGATATCTTATAAACTCCAGTGTGAACTGTATTTGTGCAGAAATCACCAGCAACAGGTTATTATGTAACCCTGGATATTTTCTATATAAGAATTTATGTATACAATGAGGCTGTCTGTCTTTTATTTAACTTGAGCTGTGGGGTTTTGCTTTCCAAAGTCTTTATTTGTGACTGCTCAGGTATAACATCAAGGGTAAGTTTTGTTTAAAAACTTATCTCTACAAGGGCACAACAATTTTTTCTCTTATGATTCTTGAAGGATAACACACAACTGTGTTTTTCAGAAACTGACTTTGACTTTATATTCTTGGGTTGCCTTAATAGCCAGGAGGAGGTAGAGTGGTAGTCAGGAGGGCAATTGAGAATGCCTGATTTAGGTTCATCTAATTCACTGTATAAGATGACTTCTCTTGCCACACCAGTTTACAAAAAGGAATCTTGGAAAGATAGTCTTAATAAGTTAATTTTTTTGGATATTGCCTTTACTCAGAATCTTTAGGACCAGCTTGAGTATGTTTTGGTAAGACACCTGTGGTTCAGCACAGGTCAAGTGATACGTGTTTATGTAACAAACACTTGATTGCCATGCCAGTAGCCTCCTGTTCTTCAAAAAGTTAGTTTAGTTAAATAACCTTAAAAACTAGAACCTTTGTTAAGAAAATGATTGATGCTTCTCTACATCTTTTTGATTCCCAGCAGAATGTTTGTTGCTGACCTCCTTGTTGCAGCATCTGTTCTTGATTTTTATCTTGCAAACCCGTCATTTGCATGTAGTTCAATACTAAGGCAAAGAAAATTTTTACATTTAATCCCTTTTTTATCACTTTTTAAAAAGGCATTATAAATTGGAGGGTTTTGTTAAGTCCAAGAAACTGTGGACTTCGGTTTTAACAAGGATCAGTGAATGTCCCCATCACTGTAAATCATTTTAAAAGATTTGGAGGTTCTTACAAGCCACAGAGTTTATTGATCTGGTCAGGTAGCCCTGTGGATTGTTACATGTGTAGGGAAATTTAGTGATGAGAATCAGTTTTAAAAGCTCCCTATAAATAAGTTTATAGATAGGGGTTAAGTATGAGTGAAATACTGGCAAATTAAGAAAATAGCTTGGGTCTGATGTGTCACCTATACTTCGGTACTGTCATACTCCACAAGTAATATAATTAACTTCAGATAGGCTGTTAGTCATTGAATGCACATTGAGCCACAATTATTTGTGTAATGCCCTTTCCAAAATGCTATTACCAAGCCAAGTAATATGCTGTGTTCCTGTGGCTGGTACAATTCTCTGAAACAGAGAGCATCCATTGGTTTATATACAAGACAACAAAAGAAGTCACTGTACCAAACTTGGTTTTTAATGTATGAACAAAATAGTGAAATGTGATTTAAGGTATTCCCCTGCAGAAATAGTAATATTATAATAATAATATACATATTTTTATACTCATGGGGTTTATATAAGTAGCTCAAAGTAGGTATGATTTGAGGCTACCCACTTCAGGAAGAGTTGTGAAGGAGGATGTAACAGCTTTCAAATCACTCCATCTTGCTTTGTGGCAGCCTTTTATGTTCTCCGTGTCCCCATATGGAAAAATGAATAATAGACTTGAATTCCAGGAAGAAATAACCAACTTTCAGATGCAGGAGGACAGTGAAAGCAGTACAACAGTTTACCTGAGCAATGTCCACTAAGAGACTTGTAATCTCAGTTTAAACATCTGCAGAAACCTCACAGGTATAGTGGAGCCCGCCTTGAGGGGGAGGAATGGATTAATGTACTTCAGAGGACCGTTGCACCCCTGTGACTCTGTGATTGGTAGTAGGGCATAAGGAAGAGACATACAGTATTAATTGACTAGAGCCATTTTCCCCCTTTGTCCCATCCTTCAGGTGAATCACTTAGTAGTTTTATCTTTTTATCTCTTTCATGAAGATTAAATACTTATTTTGGCTTGTTTCCATAGCTAATATATTTTGTCTGATCTTGGGAAGTATGGGGTTTTTAAGCTGAATGAAAGCACATAAATCTGTTGATAAACTTTAGGTCTTGATTGTTATCTCTGTATTTCAAAGCCCATTTTGCTTCATCTTTGTGATGAAGTAGTCGTCCTGTCACCAAAATTAACAATATATAGTACAGCCTGCAGAAAATAATCATATTTAGCAGAACTTGTAGTTTATACAACTGGAGAAAAAAAATCCCCATGTTTTAAAGACTCTTTAGGTGGATAACTGTAAACCTTGTGATGTGGTTTGTAAGCCATTCTGTTTGTAAAGGTAAGTATAACTTCCACATCCATTGCCCCAGCTATAAACTGAGGCATTCTCTCTCTGCCCCATCCTCTCTGATGGCTCTGCTTGTGCTAATTGCATTTTAATATTGCTTCCTCCCTCCTTTGTTTTTTTTAATTTGGTCCAGATCATTGATCCATGTGGGGGCTAGTGGCATATTTCTGTGGATAGTATGTCATGTTATCCTGTGTTTTTTTCTGTAAGTGGCACTTCCATAAGAAATACCTGTAAGTGTCCTGTGGTACAGACTGATTTGTACTGTTTTTTGCTAAATCCAAGAAACTGTGGACTTCGGTTTTAACGAGGATCAGTGAATGTCCCCATCACTGTAAATAATTTTAAGAGACTTGGAGGTTCTTACAAACCATAGAGGTTATTGATCTGGTCAGGTAACCTTGTGGATTGTTACATGTGTAGGGGAGTTTAGTGGTGAGAATCAGTTTTAAAAGCTCCCTATAAATAAGCTTATAGATATACATTGGCAGAGATAAAATAAGTTGTCCACAGCACAGGAAGAACATGAATTGGTTAAAGCAAATCCAGAGGAGGCCACAAAGATGATCAGAAAGCGGGAGCACTTCCCTTACGAGGACAGGGTGAGAGTTGGGGCTCTTCAGCCTGGAGAAGTGAAGGCTCCAGAGAGACCTTATAATGACTTTCCAGGACTTAAAAGGGGCCTGGAGGAAAGCTGGGGAGGGGCTCTTTATCAGGATGCGCAGTGACAGTATGGGGATAATTGTTTTAAGGTGAAAGAGGGTAGTATTAGCTTAGCTATTACAAAGACATTTTTCCCTGTGAGAGTGGTGAGGCACTGGAACAGGATGTCCAGGGAAATCCTGGGTGCCCCTTTGCTGGGGATGTTCAAGACAAGGTTTGATGTTTGAGCAACCTGATAAACTGTGAGGTGCCCCTGCCCATAGCAGGGGACTTGGAACTAGATGGTCTTAATGTTCTTTTCCAATCCAAACCATTTGATGATTCTGTGATTTCTGTACAAGCAACTGAAAACTGCAATGACTGTAGATAATCCATACTAATATAAATTCAGAAATGTGTCTGTCGTTGACTGCGGTTTTCAGGCTCTCATGTTCTGGTCTTTACTTGGTGTTTTAGACTGCGGTGGATGTGCAAGGACTGAAGATCAACTCTCAGCATGTTCAGAAAGGAGTAATTTTTCTACCATTTGAAACAAGTAATTGTAGATGTATGTGCTGTATTTCTTTTGACAGTTACATTCACTAAAAGTTTAAGTACCATAATTGTGCATCCAGATCAGGTATGAGTTTCAAACACTATTGTTCCAGGTGTGACCATGCTTTACGAGTGACATTTGGGTCAGCTTAACTGCGAAGGCAAGTCCTTGTTCCCATTTAATTCTTCACTGACTGGAGCAAAGGTGAAAATGCAATTTCCTTATTAAAGAGAAAACTAGGCAGTTGAAGTGGGAAATACCAGCCCAGCCCTAATCAAAATTTTTATTCCCAGTTCCTGGAACCACCCTTCCCTTCCCTACAGCGGTTTCTGCCAAAGCTGCTCTGTCTCTCCTACTTATTATCTCTTAACATCTGGCTGTTTCTTGCGGGGTGCCTATATCTACACTTCAGTTTTTGTATTAATTTTAGGATCTATAGTACAAATTTTTGCAGCTACAGCAGAGCTTTGAGTATGAGCACCAAAATGGTGATAGTAAAAGGGTTGTGTATGGGCACATCTTGAGCAGAATGGAGTTGTGTGAACTTGGAGATGTGGAGAGCTGTGACATCCAAGTGCCTGGTGGGGATTCAGAGGGCTGGCACGCGCTCCTGTGTATGTCATTGGTGATAGGCAGGGAGAAATATTGTTTTAACCCCCCAAAATTCCACTCTTAACTGCTCTGTGTGCATCAGTACCATGTGCTATCTCTACCTCAGTAAGAGTCTGGGTGTTTTGAGGGATCTGTTGTTTTTTCTAATTTTTTTCAAAAATTCTGCTACTGCATTAGTACATTGCAAGGTACAGTTACATACGTGCACAATTACATTACACTGTGTACAATTACACAAAATGCTCAACATTCAAAAGCATTCAAATTTTATATCATCTGACTTCGGTGATGAATATTATATCCATTCCATTTACCGACATTTCTTCTGTAAATTCACTTTCTTACCTACTTTTACCTTTACAGTATTGCAACTTTATGCCACCAGTGAAGTGCATACAGTAGGGGTCATAAAAGACCACATGTCTACTTGTAACAATTTAATCACTTTATGCAAATGAGAATGTTGGGAAAAGTAATTATCTTGTCTATTAGGATTTTTCTAATATTCTTGTAAACTGAATCAAAAGGCAAGTTTGCAACACTCCCATCCCAGCTACTGTGTCTTTCTCCTTTCCCAGCTGTAAACGGGAGGTTGCCCAACAGGGCTGCGACGCTGTTGCACTGAAAATATGAGGCAATATTTTAAACAGATCTCCACAGCAAATAAATATGCTCTATCTGAGATATTTTAAACAGGTTACAACAAATCGCATTTGCACAATGCCATGGTAACTACATTGCTGTAATTTAAATATTACTAGAGGAAGATCATAGATTAATATGCTCCTGTGCTTACGAAGGGGCCTGACACTGTTATGTTTACTAGCATAGACATGGGCAAGAACATGGGGTGTAATATCCCACATGTGCATGTAGCTGGGGACTAGTAACACTAAATTAACTGTGGTTTACCCAGTTAACGGAAAAAGTAGAAGCATTGGTGATTTTAGAAAAAGTTGTTTTAGGAGAATTTGAAGGAGATGATCCTTTATTTCCATAATCAGTCTCTCAAACCATGGGAAGTTCCAGTCAAAACTGGAAGATGAAAACTTCTTCAGAGCAGAGACAAGGTATGAGGCTATTCAGGTATTCAAAAAATGCTTGAACTCCCTGGAGTATGGGAGCGAAAGCTAACTTCAATGGTGGCATTTAGGATATATGAGAGGGCAGGGCTACTAGTATGTGGTGGATATTTAATGTGACCAACATGAGGGAGATTTTGCTCTCAAGTGGAAAGGATACTGTGTCTCAGGATACCCAAAGACAGCACCAGACAGTCAAGACAAGCAGCAACTGCTCTTCACCATTTTCCCAGAGGTTCTCTCTTAGCTTTCCTTGTTATACGATGTGTGCATGATGTCTACTGAAGCAATTTCTAGAGAGCAGTTCCCAACAGCGTATGACTGGCTTGGTCTCTGGTGATGTTTGCATGTTTCATTTTAATCACAGAAAAGTAATTGACCTTTTATGTCAGTGAAGACTGGGGAAACGGAGCTCCTTCCTTCAAAGTGGCCACCACTCCTCATGGAATTAGAGGAATTTCATAGAAGGAGATAATTTGAAAAAAGAGTAACTGTCTAGTAGAGCAGTCAGTAAAGCAGCTGGGAAAGAAGGGAGAGAGGAGAGGTGGAAAGTAACTTGAGATCTGGCCAAATGTTTTCCCTAAAACACTTTCCAACAGAGAAATGAACTTATCAATGTTGAATTTTCAAGAACTGAAACTAATCTGCTCTGTTTTAGGGTTTTCAGTGAAGACTTTTCTAGGTTTTAATTTTATCACTATTTTCTCCTAGAGGGCAGAGTCTTGACCTGGTCTGCTCTGGTTTCTTGCACTTCAGTGTCTTTTAAAAACTGTATTTCTCCAGCTAGCATGACAAGGTTACTAGAGCTGGTCAGGTAGAAATAGTAATGCAAACCCTTTCAAACTTTTTTTTCTAGTCCTCCCCTCAACATCTGGAGTTACTGGAGGTTGGATAATTTGTGTTATCTAATCACAAGGCCTGAGTCAGTAAGTGTCTGAAGTGCCTGCATCTTGTGACCACTGATGCACCCAGTTGTCTGAACCTTTCTATCTTCCTTCCTTCTGGGAAGATGTGTTTTGATACTGACAGCATCAAGAAAATGGCCCACAGCAACTTTCAGGTTTCCCAGCCTCCTTTCAGTTGGTGGAAAATGGTTTTAGTGAACCCTCTTCAGAGGACAGAACAGTTATAGGAAGTTTGCTAGACAGCCTTTTAATTGCTTCAAGCTATCTTTAGTTGTTAAGTCCTAACAGCAAACTAATCTCTGCTAAGTAAGATAGTGGGGGTGAAAATTATTATCAGTGCTGATGTGGTTTTTCTAGTGTAGCTGGCATTTGGTGAAAACTAACTGATAGCAGCTAAGTGGAAATAATTTCTTAATCACAGGAAGCTTTTGGAGCTTCTGAGTTTTAGGGCATCTAAAAATTAAACATCAAGATATAAACTAGGCTGAGGAGCCAGATGGGCTTTTGAATCTGTCATTGCATAAAGTATTTGTGTAGCCAACAAACTTCTACTGCATTAGATTGTGTAACTCTCAGAGGTCAAAATTTCTGCCTCTTGGCTAACACAAGAATTTGCACTGGTCTGTAGGCTTGCTCAGAGTTCAAAGGTGCTTGAATCTCAGAACACAGGCCCATGTGTTCTTGGACCACAGCTTAATAATCTTCAGCCCAAGTCTGTTCTAAGAACTTGACAACAGCCATGCTCCTAGATTTCCCTCTGCCGTGCATTCTCTGAGCAATCTTCCTGCTCTTTGTTGAAAGCCTTCAGTATGTCAGTGCCTTTTGAGGCTGACATATCTAGAAGTATCTTTGGTGTTTCAGAAAGGTACCACAACATCCATGTGGGTCCTAGGCAATGTTCCTCACCACTAAGCTGAAAAGCAATAGAACCGTAACTGTCCATAGTAATTTTACTTTCTTCCATAAATATCAAGGGTATCTGAAAGTAAAACAGGGTACTGCGTTCAAAGAAAGCAGGACTAAGCCATGAGGCAGACAGACATAAATAAACAAGGGTTCTGAGGAATTTCAGTACCAGTCTCTCAAACCATGTAGTGCAAATGCCTCAGATTAGAGCAAGAAATTTGAAAGCTGCTCAAAGAGTTTTCTTTGAACACCATTTTGCATATGCATGTCAAGCATCAAAACAGGGAAATTCTGTTATATCAATGAGGTCTCTTGTGTTTTTAGCACAGAAGGAATGATACTGTGCAAGTTAGCTATGGTGACCGTGTTGCAAATCCCTCAAGAACAGATCTGTAGCTTGGGTTGATTAATGTATGGTTGTTAATCTAGACTCACTTTTTCTCTCAAACAAAAGTTCTTACTTTGATACATAACTAAAGCAGCCCAAAGGCAAAGAGTTAATTCAAACGACTGGTACTTAATTTGTATTGGCTCTCATGGATGCTGCTTACTTTAATTACCGGGAACCCAATGCACAGGATGAACTGTTACTGAATCATTTCTTAGATTTATTAGCATAAGCCAGCTTTCATCCCACATGCAGAGCTTTGAGCTGTTACTGTACAATTTCTCAATTAATTTTCTTTGGGCTTTTATTCCACCTGCAGGCCTTGTCTTTTCCACCTACACAGCCTCCAGAACAACAAGGTCAATCCTGCTGCTTTTACGCAAGCAACTCTCACTGACATCAAAGGAGTTTTGCCTGTGTTGAGATGGTGTTGGCTGCATGTTTACTGTGACAGTTGCAAGGTACCATCTGGCTTACTGGTTGGTGTGGTTTGTTCAGGTGGTGGAATTGAAGGGAAGGAGCATATCCTATTCATAGAATGACCAGGTTGGAAAAGAACCATCAGATCATTGAGTCCAACCATTCCTATCAAACACAATCCCATGCCCCTCAGCAACTTGTCCACCTGTGCCTTAAACACCTCCAGGGAAGGTGACTCAACCACCTCTCTAGACAGCCTCTGCCAGTGCCCAATGACCCTTTCCATGAAAAAGTTTTGAACCTCCTCTGGCATTCAGGGAAGGGAAAATGGCTGTTTAGGTGTGGTGAGTTCACTAGCCCTAACAGCTGCTGCCATGACCTCTAACAGTGGCCATACAGTGAAAGCCATGATTCCTGCTCTGCAACAGAGGCCATAGGTGCAACTACTCTAGCGGGATGCTCTCCTCAGGTAGTCAGATCTGCCATATGATTTGCATAGATCAGTTGCTGGTTGCCCAGTAATTTTCCAAAGTGGAAGGAGGGTGCAGGAAAACACTAGAAGCGCTGTAGGGCTTCTGCTGCTCCTTTGCTTCACACCCATTACCAATGTACGTGTTATGATGGGTTCCAAAATGAGAAGGGTCGGATCAGATGAGGACTATGTCTTGGAAGAGCAAGATGAAAGTTTCTGAATGCACTGAGTCGTTCTTTAAGAACGTTGTCTTAACTGGCATGGGGAGGAGATGAAGTTTCAGTCTGTTCTGATGAACAAGACCTTTTACATATTTGCTTTGATTTTCTGACAGTATGACACATCGTACATCAGGAAGGTGCATAAATGCAAATGGGCTCTGTCTTAGGTAGAAGGCAGGGGGAAAAAAGGTGCATTCCCTCCTCTAAAATTGGTGACTTAATTAGAGCCAGTATTTGTCAAAACATCTCTGTGCCCTGGTTGCTGTTGCTAAGGATTTAAAGAGAAGACACCCTTTTCTTCACAGAAATACAATTTGAAAGAGAAAAAAGAGAATCCTTAAAAAATATTTATAACCAAAACAACTCCCCCATTTTTTTTCTTCTTCTGTTTTACTTCTTATTATCTAAGGAAGACCAGCAGAGTCTAATTTTGAGTGGTTTGTGCCCTTGAAACTCTATGGTTCCCGCTCGCAAAGAAGTCTCCAGCCACAATCAGGAACTGTTCAAGTCTTAAATGCCATTGTTGATTGTGTTTTATATGTGAAAGGCTTTGAAGTTTCCCTTGCAGAACAGATTAATTATCTGTAGGTTTCTTATGAGGTTATAGGATTAGACAAGGGCAATGGGATTGCAAACTGTCAGAGAGCTTTGGGAGAGATGAACACACGATGAAAATTTGCAGCTTCAGATGAGTTTGTACTTCTCTCAAAAAGCTTTTCTTTGAACAGTGCATAGTTAGAGTGTAGCCCATGTCTGCTTGGAGATGGAACACTTGTTTCAACAGCAGTGTCTTCTACATAATAGTTACTCAGCTATCAGCACTGAGCTTGAGATCAGCCTTAGCTGGATATGGTTTCTGTGTCCTTTATACCTCAGTTTCTGTGTACTCTTCCACTTTCTTCTTGGAGCCAGAAGATTTTAGCATCCACTACATCTATCGCCACTGCATGGTGAGACAATTCCTATTGCTTGTGCTGTGTCTGGCTCCGTGGTTTTACCTGAGCTTCAGTCCAGCTCTTGGCTTTGAGGAAAGAGTAAGATAGATTCCCTTTTCATCTTCATTGTGACAACGCTCAGGAGAAGTTGTCTCTTTCCCTGACTGAAGTCCTGAACTATTTAGTTACTCCTTGTACAGAAGCTGCCCCATGTTTGTGATATCCATAAACACACAAAAAATTCAGTGCCCTCCACTTTCTGAAATGCTATTAATAATATATTTTGCCTTTTGCTTGGTATCTGTCATTTGTCATGGAGTAAGTGGAGAGGTCCTCCTATGGGTTAACAAGTTGTTATAGATAAGAAAGAAAGGGTGACAGCAAATGGGCAGTTTAACTGACAGAAGAAGGGTGGCAGTGGGGTTTCCCATGGATTTATGTGCAGCCCTATGCTGTACCTCGACCCCCAGAGCTTCTGTACCTTGTGTGCTACATTTAGTTCTGACCCCCTCACTTTAGAAAAGGATGTGGTATAACTGTGTACTGAAGAGAAACAGCAGTTCTGACTAGAGACACAGAGAGTTTCCTTGCAAATAATGATTAAATAGTGCAGGACTTTTCATCTTGGAAACTAAGACAGCGAAGCAGCCATATGATAGAAGCCTATAAAATAGTTGGATAGCATGTAGAGGAAGGTTACAAAACTACTATTAAATACTCTTCATAAAGTAAGATCAGGTGCAATCAAATAAAATTATCGGATAGCAAGTTTAAGACAAACATATGGAGTATTTATTTATATGAGTTATAGGTACATTGTGAAACCGGTCATCTTAGGCTATCATGGAGGCTAAAAACTTAGGTACCCTAGAAGGGGCAAGAGATGCTGACAAGTGATAAATCTACTGAGATTTATTGTACCTGAGAACCTGGATGCCATCCCCAGTTCAAGAAATCCTTAAACCAGCAATTGCCTGAAGCTGGAGGCATGTATCGAGAAAAAGATCACTTTGTGTTTGTCCTTTTCATTATACTCTTCCCTACATGTTTGCAAGGGAGCAGGTAACTAATCTTCCTGTATTTGTGTGTTGCTGTGAAATTTCCATCACAGCAGTTCAAGAGCAGATTAGCTAAATGTTTCTCTGATGTGTGATAGGTAGAAGCTTATTCTACTTCAGGTGGTGAGCTGGACTCGGAGACCTTCAAACGTCACTTTGATCCCATTTTCTGTGATTCTGTGGAAGCCACAAGTAAAAGTGCCAAATTATTCTCTTCTCCAGCTTTTGGCTTTTCTCAGAACTTGACAGAAAGGGATCCTGGGTGCTAAAGGGAAGGAAAAGCCGAAACAAGGTCAGAGCCTGCAGCCAGCGTGTAATCTTCCCACCGTTGCAATCCCTGTGGAGACTGAGGGTGAAGTGCACCAGAGCAGACACGCCAGGATGTGACTCAAAGGCCAGGCAAAGCCATAAGCTGGGTCTGTAGGCAGCAGAGCCAACATCGTGTCAGTCTGCTGTGTTCCTGGCAGCCTGCCTATGGGGGAGTGAAGCGGCAGAACGAAGTTGCTTCAAGCCCTGGGAAAAAGAAATTGCAACCACTGAGCCCATAGGTATGAGCTGTTATAACATCCCAGCAGAAGTGATGAAAATCCAAATGAAGCATCTAAAGAACAGTTTTGCAACAAGTCTGGCCCGTGACCTTTCCATGGAGAAAAGGACAAAGCAGAAATGGGTGTAAGGACAGTCTCATCCCTACATACTACTCTTAGTCTCTCCTTCTGGTATGAGCTAAGCTGCTGGACCCCATGGCCAGATGCAGGGTGATGTTGATGGTAGGGAGGGCAGCTGCAGTAGATCCTGATGCTCATACATTTCAGAGGGCATATTCTTCAAGGCAATGCAATGGTGAATTTAGCACTGACTGAGTCTCCCTCCTGCATCCTCTCCCCCAACAAAACCAATCCCTGTAAATAACGCTGAAAAATGATAGACTTGAAGAGCTAACAGACTGTGCTAGGAGAAAAAGATATTAAAAAAATCTCTGTAACTTGCAATTACAGAGTCAAATTGATTTCCCAAGTAACTCAAAGAACACAGGCAGAGCTAGCATTCAAAAATGGCTATGTATAAGCAAACAGTGAATTTAGTGTATATTCCTCTATGTCTTCTTAAAAAATCTAAAGATTTATGTGAGCTCCAGCCCTTTCTCTCCCAGGGACTTACTATGAGATCTTCTGTTATTAGCAAGAAAAGTAGTTTTGCCAGGAAGATAGCTGAAGCTCTAACTTGCAGTCCAGCTTATCAACTCTTAGTCCAGGAGAACGGGACTTCTTCTAACCACAAGTGCCTGAGCCTGGAAATCCCTTCTCAGGGGCAAAACAGCTTCCAGGCTCTGACTGCCTCTTGTGAAGAAACCTGAAGATGCTCTCCATGGCCTTATCATGCATGTTATGAGGCTGAGCAGTCAGAAGTGTTTGATGGCTCCTGCCCAAGTCAACCTCATACTGTCTACCGCATATAAAGTATGACTAACACACAGTCTTTGAACCACAAGCAAACCACTTCAGTGGTGAATACCATTAAGGTATGTTCCACAAATAATAATGAAAACAGTTCCTTGCAGTCCATAAAAGCGTTGCACCTCCACAAGCCCTCTGCTCTTCCTACGGGGCAAGATCTTTCCCTAATGACTTTAAAACCAGAGCAACTAATGAAAATATTTTGGTTGTGACTGTTGCTGACAACCTCAGAAGTTATTACAGAGCATGTTTCTTTCATTTGTTTACTTATTGTTATGTCATTTGCTTTCATTAAACACAGGCATGGCACAAGAAATTAGAGCATAAAAGATGTACTTGTAGACTAAAACCTGGTTGGAAGAATGCCAGTCTGACTGCTAGTAGTCTTGGAGGTGGCATTTCTGTAAACCAGCTGGAAAATGGAGCCTGATAGGTCATAACACACCTCTTCGGTTCCAAAAGTACTTCTGTATTTAACATAGACCAAAGGAAAGGAATCACATCTGTTACAGCAAGGTGCAGCCTGGAGCCTGTGCAGGAGGGAGATGAGGTTGTATCAGTCCGTTATTCTTTGTGTGCCCTTATTAACTCCCAGCATTAGGGAAATCAAGGATCATATTGCAATATCCTACCCAGGACCATAATGAATGTTTATAGGGAGCATCCTTTTCATGAAAAAAAAGCACTTTTGGACTGTTAAAACTCTGACCTGAATTCACCAGATATTTTAGGCGGGACTCTTAAAAGATTTCAGCACCACTTACAACGGGGGCAGAAAGACTGGGGTCTCTCACACAAGCTGACTAGAGAAGTCTTCATCTTTTCAACTCTGAGTAACAAGGCATTTGGGGGCTAAGGCTTCCCTTGCTCAGCAAAGAGGACAGATGTTCTGTACAGTGTAATTTAGATTGGACTGCAGAAGGAAGAAAGTACTTTCTAGAATCATAGAATCACTAGGTTGGAAAAGGCCTCTTGGATCATCGAGTCCAACCATTCCTATCAAACACTAAACCATGTACCTGAGCGCCTTGTCTACCCATCTTTTAAATACCTACAGGGATGGTGACTCAACCACCACCCTAGACAGCTTGTTCCAGCGCCCGATGAACCTTCTGTGAAAAAAGTGTGATATCCAGTCTAAACCTTCCCTGGTGGAGCTTGAGGCCATTCCCTCTTGTCCTGTCCCCTGTCACTTGGGAGAAGAGCCCAGCACTCCCCTCTCCACAACCTCCTTTAAGGTAGTTGTAGAGAGCAATGAGGTCTACCCTCAGCCTCCTCTTCTCCAGGCTAAACAACCCCAGCTCTCTCAGCTATTCCTCATAAGGCCTGTTCTCCAGACCCTTCACCAGCTTCATTGCTCTTCTCTGGACTTACTCCAGAGCCTCAACATCCTTCTTGTGGTGAGGGGACCAGAACTGAACACAGGATCNTTTGGCTGTGTTAAGCCTCATCCCATTGGTCTCAGCCCAGTGGTCCAGCCTGTTCAGATCCCTTTGCAGAGCCTCCCTACCCTCCAGCAGATCCACAATTCCACCCAGTTTAGTGTTGTCTGCAAATTTGCTAAGGGTGCACTCAATGCCTTCATCCAGGTCATTGATGAAGACATAAAACAGGGCTGGACCCAGCACTGAGCCCTTGGGGACACCACTTATGACCGGCCTCCAGCTGAAGATAATTCCATTTACCACAACTCTTTGGGCCCAGCCAGCCAACTCAACCAGTTTTCCACCCAAACTGTAGCCTACAGTTAAAACATTCCTCTATGAAGTATTACTAATTTACAGGCAAATTAAATATTTTGCAGATCCCAGGATGGTCTCATCAGGTGGGGCTAGGTAACTCTGCTCAGAATGGTGTGTGGAAGTGATTAAGAGACACTGCTCGGAGGGAGGTCTCCATCCACACGCCTTCTCTCGCATAGTAGAGCAGACCTCCAAAACCAATTCTCCATTGTGCCTCTTCTCCCTCTCAGTACTAGCTGTGACAAATCTTTTGGATGGGTTTGTCACCTGCAGGATTGAGCTCAGCCATTGGCTTTCACTGCAGAAAGAGCAGGCCAAACCTAAGTTTTCCATTTTCTTGAAATTAATTGAAATCAAGCGTTTTCATTTTCTGGGCCACTTAAATTAATTTTTATTTGTTTTTCTGTTCAATGCTACAAGCCCCTCCTCTGTTTCCCAGTAAAATGTGCATGTCCTTAATCCTAGGATTTACTTAAGCAACTACAGAGAATCCTGAAATGACTTCTCCTCTAGTTGCTTTGTCGCCAGCTGGAGACAATTACCAATTTGTCCAATTCTCACTACATATATTATGAAGATCAAAGGCAGCCCTCAAAACATTAGAAACTAATTTCAGTGTAATAGTTCTAATAAAATAAAAGCTGGCCACTATTAGGCAATATCTCTTTTGTATGTGGTAGCTTCTTCATTGAATTCTGAGGTTTTCTTCCTTCTCAGATAGAATTAATCATAGTTGGATCTATAGATTACTGCTGCTTTTAAATTTGCAGCAGGATGGCAGATGGGAGTGATTTGGATATGTCTCTGGCAGGAGCATGGAGAGAGGCAGTACAGAGTTAATTATTTGGTTTTTCTTATGTGATAAAATTATGCATTTAATGTTAGAGACTTTTTGCAAGGGTCTCTCATAACATGGCTGGTTGCAGATATTGATCTGTTCTGTATCACTGCAAGTAAGAGGAGAAGAAAGTACCACGGTTCAGTCTTCTAGATAGCAAATTTGGATGATCCCAGGGAAAAATTGCCAGGTTTTATAACTGAAGAGTGCTGAACGTGCAAGGTAGAAAGAAATAAGGGGACAGGGAATATTGTGCCTCATTAATACAGGAAACAAAGGCAACCATAAATCACTGAATTAGAAGATAAGAGTAATTGCTTTCTTTTAAAGTATGTCTATGTTTAGGCCCTACTTCACAGACAAAACATCTACCCTTTCAGCTCCTTTCTGGCAAAGAAATTCAATGGCCTTCAAATCTGAACTGAGCAACTGTCTCTAAGGTATAATGATCTGATCGCCCCCTGAGGTCTTTGCTCTCACCCTCTTCTAGCCCAGAGGCTCTGATGAAGATGAAGGTCTGAAGGAGAGTCCACCCCAGGCACTTGGCCGGGACAGGGTGAAGAGGAGCTGCCAGCATGCAGCTGATGGAACTCTGTTACTACCAGCCTGTCTGGGGACGCCCCACCTCCTGTTCATTCGCCTTGTAACTGGAAACATGCATGAAAGGAGATAGAAGCTGGATTTACTGTGGGGCTGTGCTGTAGGAGCACAGAAGTCCAAAGCATGGGCTGCAGAAAGGGTCTGGAGAGGGAAAGGTGAGCATTAATTCCTTCTATGGTGCCCATGGCATAAGCTTGAGTTTTGCCAGCAGTTAGTGTAAGAAGGCAGGCAAATCAATGATGATGAGAGGACTAAGTCTGAAACCAACTTGTCTGACTCGTACCGCAGTGCTCAGCTCAAGGCTGGAGGACGACTCCTCTTGCCAGCAAGATCACAGCCTAAGAGAAGCCTGTCAGAAGCTTGTCCCTGCAGCTATTGGACAGGACTATCCAGGGGTGAGAGGTCTTAAAGATAAGGCCCAAAGGTGGGAGCAAAGACTAGAACCTGTGAGAGCCTAGGAACCGTTGTTCTATCTCTTCTGAGGTGAGAACTAGGCTCTGGCCAGCTGCATAGAAAATGCTTAATGACATTTCCACTGGATGCTCTTGTTGTGATAAACATAGCTGCTTATTTTTGGGCTGTCAGTGACCTCTGTTGTGGGTAGCCCCCTCCTGAGTGGGACTTTCCAGGAGTCGTGAGTACTAACAATGTTGTCTTAGCAAATTCCAGACAGCAAAAGTTGTGCACCATAGCTCATGATTTGGCCAGGGTAACTTTTCTCTGAATCACTTTGCAGTGCCATCTTCCCCCCATCGTCACCTCCCAGTCTATCTTGCTGTCCCAGGCGAAGGATGAGGAGGCATGGTGACAGAGCAGTGTGGGTACCTTCAGCTGGCCTCAGTGCCTGTGTAGTGGACAAGCTAATGCTCTGTGCCACGAACTGGGTAGCCAGGAGGCAGTTGTGAGACCAATCTGTCTGAATGTGCTGCAAGATAAAGAGGATGTCTCAAACCACTGTGGCAAAATTTGTTAGAGCTGCTTTGCCAGAGCCTGGGATTAAAAGAAACCTTTTCCCATGTAGTCATGCCAAGAGAGATGATCACAAACAACTGGCTGTCACTGATCTGCTCTGAAGTCCCAGTTTTTGCAACACCCCGATTTAAACAGTTCCATTCCCCCAGTGACTCCAAGGGTACTGATCAACCAGGCAAAGCATCCTACTTACAGGAAAAGCTTCGCAAGAGGCACTTGTATCTCAGAACTGTAGCAGCTCCATCAGGGCAGCACAGAACAATGTGGCTGCTGTTGAAGTCTCTACTCTGGTGCCTGTGTCTGCATTACTTGGGGTTGTCAGCAGCGATACAGAATGATCTCTTGTGATTTTTATTTGGAGGCAATATTCACATCGCCTTTGTGTGACCTTTAATCTTCAAACTACGTTTTATTTTTATTTTTTAACTGAAATAATGCATGGACTAACAATATAAAAGAGCATGGGCCTGGGTTTAGCCCCAGCTTCATGTCTGCGACATTATAGATTTGATATTACCTACTGCAACTGTGTTGTGTACCCTGTATAACACGTCATTGCAACTCTAGAGAGCCTCCCAAAGGCTAATCTGAAAGCTGATTTGTGGTGACCCACCTCTATCCCTAACAGCCATTAGCTCACTTCTGACAGTTTGCTAGGTTTCCTGACTTTCTGCCTGGTTTATTTTGGAAGCAGAAAGGAAAGATGGTATTTCAGTTGGTTATAAGCCAGCTCTTCAGCTGGTCACTGAAGCTTTGCTAGTTCTTGCCAGATGGGGATTGGGCCCTGGCTTTGTCAGATGAAATATTACCTAGAAAAGATATACTGGCATCTGGCTAGACTTTTTTTGCTTTCTAAGAGATTTTATGTTACTCATTCCAAATACTTAGGTCTTGGATCTGGTATTATCTGACTACTGCTTTTCCTCCAGCTACTTACAGTGAGGTATTTACGTACACAATCACAGCAGATAAATCTCTTATAAAGAGATAATCATAATCTCTTTAATCAGTGTAGTATAGTAATCCCCTGTAAATAGACAGGCTGCAGCAAACCTTACTAGGTCAGTGTCACCACTGGTATTTTCTCTCTTCTCTTTTGTTCTGTGACAGGAGGTGTTTCAGAGAGATCAGGAAATCAAATGATTGTGTGTACATACAGAAGCTGATAATATACAGCTTGCATGTATATGCTCTTTGATGATTACAAATCTGAGAACAGCATATAAAGACAAGTTGGAAGAATGTGAACACATCTTCACTGTGATTAAACACATGGAAAATTCTAGTGACTCCTACCTTGGGGCATTCCCTACTAAACCAACATTTACCATTTCCTTTTTGCACAGGCTTTGCTCTTCAATCTGGGAAGCTAATGCTACTGCTGACATTGCAAAGGTTACAGTTATGTTTCTTGTCACATGTGGTATATACATTATTGCAAACGTATTTGTAGAATGAATTATTGAAATATCAGGGAACATGAATTGCATACCTAAATCCAGTGAACTGTCCTTACCTGGGTTTATTCAGTTACTGTAGGATCAGTAAAAAACATTTCTAAAGGAAAAAATATTCATTCAAGGAGCTCCAGAAAGAGGTGACCTGTCTTCAGACCCACTCCAGAAAACAGAGGAGAATGTCTGACCAGAGGAAAACCAGTGGTGTTACCTGCCCACAGTCCCTGCTCCTGCTCTTCTCACCATGCAGGCATTAACACTTCTGCACGCATCTTTTAAAGAAGATTGTTTCTAAGGCGTGTTAGGAGGAATGGCGTGTTCATTACTGCACTGGAGGGACTCCAGGTAAAGCAAAGAGACAAAATGAGGTTTGGAAAATTGGTGGGAATGGTCAGATGATGTTCTTACTTTGGGCGCTGCAACTCCAAGCTTGGAGTTGTCTGGAGAGACCTAGAAAATATGGGAAAGAAGAGTGCCTCAGGCATCCTGGGGTTTGCCTTAGAAGGGAGGACAGTGTAACCTTTAATGTTTGCTTTCTTTCCTGATTTGCAGGTCAGCCTTCACAGGCCTGCACACACTTGAAGAAAAAAATGACAAGCTGCGTCCAGTCCTGTGGGTCTTACTCATGGGACTAGTCCTTACTCATCGGATCGGCCCCCGCAAGGTCGATGAGACTGCTTGTATGATTGAACCTTTTGGCAGAAAGGCCTGTTCATTCAGATGGGGATCTGTTTGTTTCACACACTGTTGCTGAAAGACAGGAGGAATTTTACCCATGTGGGCACAAAAGGTCACAAGGCTGCCTGGGACGGTCCTGGAGTCCAGGATAATCGTGTCATCCCACCAACAGTCTTCAAGGAGACATCATGAATGTGCATACTGGCACAGGACTATTTCTGTTTCCTTGTCTGATATCGCTGTCCCCAGAACTTCCCAGCTCCCAGGGCTCTAGCAGCAGATAGGACCCTCACCTCTTTTGTCTTGGTATAGGATTTATGTTGTTAAGTCAATTGAGGAAGGTGGGAATGGAAGCAGAGTGTTTCCATTCATGTGACGTTCCTCTGTGTCCCTACTTTTCCCCACACAAGAAAATTGTTGCCATCCTCAATTACAGAGCAGCCAGGAGACAAGAAAGGGGGCAAAGTCTGATTCTGGGCAGCTGTAGACTGTAAAACTCTGAATTGGAATTGATCCAGGTGCAGAGACTCCCCCAAGCCCTGATGATCACAAAGATCCTGGACACCCATTTCAACGTGACATCTTCACCAGCAGTATCCTTGGCTGTGGCTGCTGATACTGTATTTTCACTGCAGTGATAGATCTGTGGGGATTGCCAAGCTCAGAATAACAATAGTGAGCAGGCAACAGTAGAACACAGCAGCACTGGAAACCTCTTTCATTTTTTATCCTGACTTCCCATTAGAGCTAAGTGTCTTGTAGGAAAGATGATCTTATAATTAGGATATTGGACTGATAGGACTGAATCATAGAATAACCAGGTTGGAAGAGACCCACTGGATCATTGAGTCCAACCATTCCTATCAAACACTAAACCATGCCCCTTAGCACCTTGTCCACCCATGAAATGGTGGGTGAATGCCACCTCTGCCACAATGCTGTAGTGAGGACCAGGAGCTACCTGCCCCAGTGCTGCAACCATCCACACCACCCTGCCACCAGCCCTCTTTTCAGGGATGCCTGAAAGAAGAAGGAGATGCAGGACCTGCCTCTGGCTTCACAGCCAAGCGACACTTACCTGCCTCACCACACTGCAGACCACGGCAATCCTGCTACAGTTCTAGTTTCTACTTGTGCTTTCCTGTGTGATTTTGAGAAAATTACTTAAACTCTGCTTTGTTTCATTGCATTTTAGGTCTGGAGCAATTCCCTATTTCAGAGGAGAATCATAGAGTCATAGAATACGAGGTTGGGAACTCAAGGATCATCTGATCCAAACTTTCATACCAAAAGCATGGATGGTCTGGACAAGATGGCCCAGCACCCTGTCCAGCTGAATCTTGAAAGAGTCCAGTGGTGAGGAATCCATCTGGGGAGATTATTCCAGTTGTTGATTATTCTCATTGTGAAAAATTTTCCTCTTCTGCCAAAATGGAATCTTCCCAGAAGTAACTTGTATCCATTACCCTTTGTCTTTTCCATTTGAAGAGGGAGCCTCCACCTTCTTCATAGCCATGCTTTAAATACCATAACATGGTAATAAGGTGTCCTCTGAGCCTTCATTTCTCAAGGCTGAACAAACTCAGTTCTTTCAACCTTTCCTCATATGGCAGGCTTCCCAGTCCTTTGATCATCTTTGTGGCCCTTCTCTGGACCCTCTCCAGCCTGCCCACATCTTTTTTGTACAGTGAGGACTAATATTGAATGCAATATTCCAAGTGTGGTCTGACAACCACTGAGTAGGGTGGGATGATACCTTCTTTATCTCTGCTGTTGACGCTTTTGTAGATGCAGCCCAGCATCCTGTTGGCTTTCTTTGCTGCAGCAGCACACTATTTGCTTACGTTGATTTTGTTGTCCACCTGAACTATTTGCCCTTGGTGAATCTGTGCTGGCTTTTCCTGACCATGTGCTTCATTAAATTTGTGATAGCCCCAAGGAGTTTCTGTTCCATAACTTTCACAGGTTCTGAAGTAAGACTGATGAGTCTATAATCTCCTGGATATGAGACCTCTGTCCCATTCAGTAAAATGGTGCTGACCAGACCAGAGTGGGAAAGGTTTTGCTGCAGAGACAGAGATGAAGCCCAGAACAAAGAGCCAGGAGGCAAGGCAAAACAGCTTTGGCTGAGGGAACATAAGATTCTTGAGACCAGCAGTGGGCTGCTTCAAAACCATATTCTCAGCCACCTGAAATTGCTGGTGCTTTTTTCCAAGTCAGTTGTCCTGCAGACTGTGAGTGTTTCTCTCCAAGGAGAGGGAACCAATAGCATAAAAAATTTATTTTCTTCTGAAGCTTGCTAGGGGCTGATAAAATAAACTAAAGTTTACTTTAGTTTAAAAAGTTTACTTAAAACTTTTACTTTACTTTAAAATAAACTAAAGTTTACTTAAGTATAAGTAGTAAGTTCAAAAGAAGGTAGACTTGAGGATGCTTTGATGTTTATGAAGTTGCTCCTCCCTTTGAATGAACTGGTCGCCAATGAATCCTGACTGAGCAATTCAAGGTGCTTTGGCTCCCCAAGCACCAGCCCCATCCAGCACTGCAGGTTCGACCCCCTTAGCTGCTCCAGCAGGCAGTTTGATGTCTTAGCTAGGAATCCTTTGCAAGCAGACCAAGCCACAGCAGCCTCATCTGTGCTTTGAGGAACACAAACATGCTGAATCTGCCCATACAGTTATTGGTGGAGCAGTAACCTTTTGCAGAGAGGTGGCTAGCTGCAAGGGACAGCCACTTTGGAAACTGCTGCTCCTATTTCCAAAGGGAACACATGGTTTTGCACTTAATAGCTAAAATCAGGTAGCTGCTCTATTTCAGCTGGTGATAGTTCTGCTTAAACCCATGTTTTCAAGGGCTCTTACACATATACAGATGGTAAGAGCCTACTGATAAACCGGGGAGTTTTTTTGTCGAAGCTTTAAAGCATCTTCCAGAGGCAGTTTAGCACTGATTTAACAATTACAATTCATGGTCTGTTAATTAATATTGTCAAATTAGTCAGGTTTCTGAAGCCAATTTGCACGTGGTTTTAACTTAAGCCATTTTCTAAACCAGTCTTTAAATACATCACTATGTTGGTGTAGAAATCTGAGCACAGATACAGGGGTTTTGTTTCTTTGCACTGCACTAGACCAGCTTTTACTTGTACAACAGTGGCAGTTCAAATCAGAAGACAAAATACTTCTTTGATACTTTGAAAATGAATTTGGTAGAACCTCAGAACTTATCTTTTCTATTTAAGAATGTGCCAAATAAGGCTTGGGAAGATGAGCTTTAAGGAAGACAGGAAGTAAAACCAAACAAGTATCCAACCACTTTTATATGTTATAAAGCAGCAGAAAGACCTCATAAGTTAAAAATACTTTCACATCACCATTAAATCTATTTATCTTTTCAATGATTCCTTTTTGTTTGTATGCTTTAGTTATGCTCATCTATGATCTCTTTTCCACTTCCAGCCCAGAAGATTAAACATGCTTTACTTTTTTACATGGTACATTTTCCTGCTTCCTGTTCTTGCCTTCTCACACTCACTCTCAGTGATTTTGGATGATCTGAAGACAAGACAGAGTGCCTGCTGTGTCTAAAGATAGTTTCAGGGCTGGATGGGTAGTGTGATAGTGAGCCATTCACTGTCTGCGTTGCTAATTTGGCTATAAACCAGATTGGTCATGACTGAGGCTCTTCTTCAGTAACTTTCTAGGGGTCTGTTTGATATGATTTATCTGTGTTCATATCAATCCAATCCATTTTGTCACAAATAACCGCTACAACTGAGCATAACCTGCTCTCAAGCTGATCCCTGCCAAGAAGTTGTGAGCCTTTGGATTTTCTCCTCATGTTCTTGTTGCCCACATAGTAACAGCAACAGTTCTTTTTACAGAAAAAAATGAGACAGTGCTTTGCACCAACTGGAAAAGACAAGTCTGTCAAGTCAGTCTTGCCCAGCAGTAAGGGCACAAGCACACCCTTCCTTTGCTGTCAGCTATGCTATTTGAAGGTGTTATAGACTCTTCATGGTACAGGTGGCTGTCTCTTTGCTAGACGCGACAATTTTCAAAGCTCTGATGCTGGAGTAGACAATACAAACAGCCTCTGATCAGCTGCAGTCAGCTGCATTGGTTTGAACAGATAGCACTGGTACATTAAAATTAACTGGCTGATTTTGACAACAGCACGTTGGGAAGTGCTGCTGTGGTGGGTCCCTCCTGCTGGTACATCACAGGGGTGGCCACTGTGACTAAGAAAGTGCTGTTGTGCCTTTTGCTGTCAGATATAACCCTGCAAATCTGCTCACAACCTCTGTCTATGTGCACTCTGCTAGACTGGGCACTCTCTCCAAAGGTGGAGGAGGTTCACTGCTGCAGCTCTTCTGGTGTCTACAAAGTCCTGTTGAGCTGCTGCCGCTGTGCCTAGCATGGTTTGGGTCTGCATCAGCCTGGACTGTCAGGCAGTGCCCAGTCCATGGCTTGGGGCTCATCTTGGACCCAGTCTTAGTAAAAAGTTTGGATGTGGCCACCTGCTGCAGAAAGCTAAGCTGGACAGATATGATCTGGTGGGCCATTGACCTCAGGATCAGAGAATGGGTCTGGGTCCATTTTATTTGCTGGTATTACTGTCCCCTCTGTGCCTCACTGTTTGTCCAGTGTCTGCACTTCAGTTTTTCTACTTTCTAAAGATGTCATTGTAATACAAGGGCATGACCTGAAATCAGAGTGGTCATTTAATAGCCAGGGAGATTTAATAGTTTATTTTAATAATAGCCAGGTCATTTAATAACTCTTAGGGTTTTCTGTACCCCAGAAGTCACTCAAGCATTCCAGTTCTCTCAAGGGACACAGGAATGGACTTCATTAGATAGGCAGGACTGGAGCTACGTGGTCTCTGGTCATATTTACAAGCAGCTTCACTGGACTCCATGCTCTCAATGCACCACAACATAAGAAGACCAAAAGAACTGAAACGTGAAAGGAGCTGAAAGTTTGGAGCTGTTTTCTGGTGTGGCAGATTTGCTGTGTGGCATTTGCCAAATTTCTCTAAGCTCCGGTCTCTTGGCATTGAAAATGGAGAAAATGTTTTAGTCCCATAATGGCTGCAAAACTCATTGTGGAGCCATCAGCAGAGTTCTTTAGATCAGCCGATGGGAGGATTTTTGTGGTATTCATTATTTTCATCACAGACCTCCCTTTTCGTCTGATCAGGAGGGGTTTTTTTTTGCCTGATCAGGAGTTTTTTTCGCCTGGGTGTCTTGTTGGAACTGCCACTGGCATCCTAGTTCTGGGCATGTACTGCACATTTTACCTGTTTTCTGAACATCGATCAAAGCTGCTGGGAAAAGAAGCCAGCAATATACTAAATACATGTCAGTTCAGATGTTTTCACATGCAGATCTTTGCTTAGCCTGCTAAAGCTCCTTGTCTCCAAGCCAAGTAATTGAAGGAGTCAAGGCCCTATTTAACCTTTCTGGAAGATCTGATGCTTTGACATCCACAAAGAACTTCTTTGTTTGAGGAACTAAAGGATCTTTGCAAGATTAGGCTCAGATATTACAGCCCAGCACATGGTCGCTCGCTGTAATCGGTGAGGTAGGTGGCTGGGGCTGGGATGTGGGAGATCTAGGGCTTGACTGATTACTTTGCACCTCCGACCTGCAGGGACATTGCTCTGGCCACCAGCTGTGGAGTAGTGTACTGTTCAGGGGTGGGAGAAAGATATCATAAGCACACTCTGTCCATCATGTTAGATTTATGCTTTCCATAAGATAACTTAAATAATGCTTATTCTGCAGGAACCCAAACCATTTTCTAGCCTGTGACTAACTAATTTCAGGCTCTGATTCTTGCTCCTATGAACAGGAGAATTACCCACACCAAGGTACCTGTGAGTTTGTTTTGTTATGGCAGATCCCCTCTTTGAAGCCCTGTGCTGAATGAAACAAAGAGTAGGTTTGAATCAGGAATACCTTATTTTATGAGTTAAAGAGAGAACGATGGTCTTCCTCAGGTTTTGAACTTGTTGAATATCATGACAAATTTGAGGTAGACCAAGCTAACTTTTCCCAGGAAATATTCTGCCTGAGATTCCACTGTCACCATACTGCAGGCAGTTTGTAGGAGTCAGGTGAGCTGCTTCACAGGAATCAATGCCATATGAATTTTACCCTTTGAATGTCCAGCATTCAGTACAGCTACTGTTTTATCTCTTGTGTTGCATTCTGTTATGAAAATGGCTATAACAAATAAAATTGTAATTCCTTTTTTTCATTATTCAGTCTATATTCATAAAGCAGTCATTTTAGCTCTTTATTTTTTTGTTCTCAGTTGTCACTGATGCTATTTTCTCAGCTTCTGCTTGTGTTGGAAGTGAATTTGGACCAAATGAAGAACTATTGTTTCTTATCTAGTAGTAATCATATTGAACAGCTCTGTGTTCAACGTGATGTGGTTAATGGCAGGAAATATTAATTACACCATCTTTATTCCATTGTCTTTGTCCCATTTGGGATTGTTACCTTGGCATGTGCAGTTGCAGACTTGCCCTTTTTTAACCCAAGTTACCCTCTAATAGATCACCACCGTGCCGTAACTCAGAAAACCATGGCTATGGCTTGCTGCAAGCTGAAACAGGCACCACGTGAGGCATTTCTCCAGTGTCATGCCTGGTATTAGCAAGATTCTCTACAATCTGCTTTGGCATCTTCACCCCTATAAATCTGTCTAGTATAAAGAGGCTCATGGGTTATTTCAGGTGGAGGGCTATCCTAAGTGCTAAAGACCTGTCTTTCATTCACATCCTCGTGTAAGCAATTTCACGTTTGCTGTCTGTAAGGACATCACAAGAACAGAGGAATCTTGCAAGAACCCTGAATTACCTTATGTTACCTCAGAAACCCGTTTGACTTGATAAATTCTACAATAATCACATTTCATAGTTGATTTAAAATGAACAACAGAATCATCCAGGTCCCACACAGTGTAACGAATACATAGATTGTAATTAATTAATAACATGTTCCTTTTTATTCCAGAACATGGCCAAAAAGCCAAGTGCATCATTAGCACCTACTGAGGGAGTAACAGTTAACCGAGTTTGCTATTTATGCCCACAAGAAAGACAATAAGTGCTTGGCATATTTTGGCTGTGGAAAGGCGCTAATATATATCCTCACGCTTACAGCTTATTTTATGTTGCACACAGAGGGGTGATTCTTGTTGTCCAAACTCTAGCATAAGCCGTACAAATCAACAAACGGCTGGACCAGTGCTTTTCAATTACTTTGTACTCATCTCCTGTTGATGCCTTGGCAATGAGCCTAGTGCGATGTGAGGCACTGCCTCGTGACCCTGCACCCACAGGCTAAGAATACTTAAAAGGACTCTGATCCACAACTGCAGAAATATTTCCGGGGACAGACTTCCTTAAATATTGATTACTAGAGGTGAAATGATTCAATGAGCTGAAATGACTGCGGAATAGGTGTTGCTACATAGATGCAGGCAGCTCTGGGCACACTGTGATGGATGAGCCAGGCAATCTCTGTGTCACCTACGCCTGGTTTAGCTGTTTTCCAGCAGGTTATTGAAGCAATTTACAATTCTTTTTGGTGGCCTTACGTCTGCCTCTTGTCTCTTTTTTCTGAGGAAGGAAAGTCTTATTCACTCAGGCAAGCACATAGGCAAGCTAAAAAAAACGCAGATGCCTCTACCTAGTGAGTAGTATGCAGCCAGTCATATGCCTGAAGTATATTTATGCACTGAAACACAGGACAGAGGGTCTGGTGTCCCATTCTGGGAGTGGAAATGCAAACATTGCTTCTTGGGGATCACTTGTATTTTGGCCACATAGTGGATGTGCACCCAGCTGTGTGAAGAAGATGGAACTGGTGGAACTGGACCACTGTCTTTTGTTTGTCTTTATAAGAAGGTACAGCAACCTTCTTAGCAAAAAAACCCAATCAAACAAACAATCAAACAAATTGAGCCAATGGGAAAAACAAAAGAAACCCCTCCTACCTCCTTCAAAATGTACTGGACCCTGAGGCAAAAGTATACTTTTGCCTTTCAGGTACTAAGTAGGCGTTTGTGGTTGACCACTGCCAATTGCTGGTGCACTCTTGAGGCTCAGCAGCAGTGTGGTGCTGGATGATCTCCGTGCCACCACCTACCTACTGTTTGGTCTTAGGGTAGTCATGTCATCTCTCTCTGCATCCCTGCTTCTTTCTCAGAATGTGCCTTGTCTATGTAGAGAGGATTCTCTGGAGCAAAGACGAGCCTGTGACATTTATTAATGTAGTGCTTGGCATGCTGGAGAATGACTCCACTGTGGTCTCCCATTGCTACTGAACTACAAAATAATTAAAACAGTATGTTAATACTTCTTTTATGTAATGTGATCATACAGACATTTGATGCTTGCTAACTTCTACAGAGAGTTTGACTTGGACCTCAAAACTGCGTGTCTTGCTTATAATATTATTTCCTTCCAGTATGCTTATACTGTCATGGTTACAACCACTGGAGAACCCTTCTGTATGTGGAACAGTAACTAAGGATTTTTCCTGCAGGGAATTTAGACTGGAACTTGTCCCTGCTTGTCCCAAAAGAGCTCTCAGTGGAAAAAACTTTACAAATATTTTAGAAAGTTGTTTCTGAATTTGGGGACCCACAAATTGACAATTTGGTCCACCTCAGAGGTCTGAACAGTTGCAAATCAAAGTGCTCAGTGCATCAGAAAATCATCCACAAAGCACATGAGCCTGGTTCTCCAAGTTAAGATTTTTCCAAAGATCTAAGCCTGAGGGAATATTGGTCTTAAGCAGGTTTACATGACGTGGAGAAGCTCACCTGCCACCAACAAATCAATGCCTAACTAGAAGTCAAGCCATTACAGTTAGAGCACAGTGTATGTGAGCTTTTGGCAGCCCTGACTGGACCTGATTTGCTTTGGCCCCACTCAGAGCAGAGATAGTAGTCACTCTTTTCTGGTGTGAAAGGCTGGATGAAAATGTTTCTTATCTGAAGTAAAACTGAGTCAGCAGCACCAATAACAGGAGAGCCCTTCTGAAAGGGCCAGATGTAGTAACTTCTGAAGAATGGGAATGCAGCCTTTGAGACTATTGAACAACCCACTGAAAAGTGCTGGGGCATCTACTAAGCTTTTAGCTCGTTTCACATTATTTCTGGACCTTTACCCTCCTCAGCATGTTGCAGTCTTTTACATGGTCCTGTTTGGCTCTTGATTCCCCTGGTGTGACCCATAAGAGAGGATGCAAGACAGTTCTGGCTCCAGATAGCATTAAATGCACGTGCTATCGGTAAGCTCAGCTTTGAACTCCACCACTCCTGGCAACTTGCCTCTTTGGTGCAGGTGATGCTCTGCCACATCACACAGACACACGCAGGCAATGGAGATTGTGGCAATGAGATGTTAACCCCCTATGAAGGAGCACAAATTAGGAGGGAAATGCTTATTTTTTAGTAAATGTCTTTCAAATAAACATCCCTGGCAGGACAACTTAAAAAGCATTTTAATTAGTCAATTTTCCTTCTGCTGTTTAGTGCTTTGTGACTGCTAAGCCTTTCATTGCTTTACACTACTGTGCCAGCTTGTACGGTAACTTGGTAGCCTGCATCAGGCTGTAGTAGCAGCAAAATCTGTTGTATCAAAAGCAGCTGACAGCTTCTTGGAAGTCACCTTAGGTTTTATGAAACAGAAGTGCAGTAACACCTGACAAAGGGTTCCACAGCTATAATGCTGTTTCTTTTCCTGTACCTCAGTTTTACCTGACACAGCAAGAGGTAAGCTTCATTTGAGGAAGATGACGCTGGAAGAGCACGAGGTCATCAGAGCCACAGCTTCTCTCCTGAGGATGGGAACCCACCAAAGGTCCCCTGACCGTGACTGGGTGCCGGTACTTCATCTCACAGTGTTTCTGGAATACAGGCTTGGAAGAACTCTTGTAGCCAAATAGGCTTTAGACCCTTGCATCTGGATTCACTGTGCTGGACCTTTCTTTTCTGCAGTTTCCTTTGTTCTGAAGAGACTGAAAGAAAACCTTTTTGTTCACCCACTTGAGCACTGCAAGTAAACACTGAATTTCCTGCTCACTATGACTCTTTCCTAGGATAGGGCCCTACTACCCCAGGCTTCCAACAGCCCCAGCCCTGGCTTTGGCTTTCACATGTTCAGGGACATCTGAAATAGCCATAACAGGCACTGTAAAGACTGTAAGAAAACAATCAGTATTTACTGATCTAGCATGAAAAATGCATGGTTAGGAGAACATATATATATATATGTATAATAGCTATGTCTACATGTACATCCATGTGCAGATCCTTCTTCAGTTTTCCATTGGGTATTCATTGAGCTAAAATCAGTGTCCCCTGACTCATGAATTTCTCCTTCTGGAACAGACTGCAGTGCTGTGTGTGATCCTCTGCTTCAGTAACATGCCTCTGTTCTGCTGGCACTTGTAGCTTCTTCCGAGGTCTCACAGACCTGCTGAAGAACTACAGTTTTTAAGAAGCAGGACAGGACTAATCCCATTGCTTTGTTCTTGTGTGTCAGAAATACTTGCTAACCTTTGTTCTTCAGTAGCAACATCAGAAAATAAAACATTGGATCTACCATGTAGATATGTTTCAGTCCAAACTGAAGAGGGGAGTGGGGGCTTTAATTTTTAAAGCTTGTATTGGTTCTATGAGACTTGAGTGGCACAGTCTTAGCAGTGCCATGGATGCTAAGGCACTGCAACTGAATTTGATCAACCTGAATTCCTGAACTCTGCATGAAGAGATCCTCTGAGTGGCCACAAGGGAGGCCATCAGGTCACAACTTACAACATTGGACCCATTTATAGATACTGCTCTTAGACACGCACATGCTGCTGTTTTGTCCAAAGCCTATGTTCAATTCATTAGCCTCTCATAAAAATGGTACAGTAGACATAATATCCTGGACAGAAAACTGCTGAGCAGGAGAAACCTTTAGCTGGAAAGTACCCTTTCTGCAATCTCACCCAACCCAAAACACTGCATTGCAAGTTTGAAATTGTATCGCTTTTTAATTAAGTACTGACTGATATTACCTTTAGGATCAGGGGCTGGAGACAAGGAATACTAATGATTAAATATCTTGATCCCTATCCCATAATCCTAATGTTCTGCCAGTTGGCTATCAAAGTATGTCCAGAGCAGAGCAAGCATTTGGCAACTTCACAGCCTTCAGTGATTTAAGAAAAATCCCAAATGACTCCTTGGTTTATGTTCCTATATTAATCTACAAGCAGTATCTACTGATGCTGGATAAAGGCTGTTCAGCATTTTCTCAGTTTCACAAGCTTTGAGGAACGGTCACGATGAACTCTTTTTCCCAGCTACAAAGTGCTTGGTGTTTTTATAACAGGCTTTGGACAGGAATATGAAATACTTCTCCAGGGAGTGACAGTAGGATTCAATGTAATAAAAAGGACTTAGTCATGGTTGTGTATGAATGCCTGCAAAGTCACGCTCACAACAGCATTGCCTTTAAGGGAGTTCGTGTAGTGGACACAACTGGAAAATTCTTTATTGTGGTCCACCTCCTTCAACTCCTTATGATTTTGTCCTGAGCTGTGTCCTGTAGTTTCTTGAGATGGTTTGCTTATGAAGTACTTGAACCCATTCAGAAATCCATGGAGTATTTGGATTAAAAACTGGGCTGTAGCTCTCAAAGACACTTCCCTGGTACTGCCACAGTGCCAAGTTTGTCCACAGGGCAGTCAAGCAGACAGCAAATGACCTAAAGACGGTTTCTGACAGACAAGGTTTAATGGTATCATATTCACCAAAACAAAACTGTGCAGGAGTAGATAGTCCTTCCTAACATGAGTTCATCCATCTGGGATCTTGGGCAAACTGCAAATGGTAAAATGCCTTCAAGGGTGCATTCGGCTTTTGTGCTGAACCCCACTTCTGTAACTTTTCCAGAGATGAACAGCACCTCCATTTGCTTCAGTGGTTGCTGTTCCTACCCTTAACTTTCCTTTGTTTTGGTTTAAGGAAGCTTAAGTCCCATGCTGTGGCTATTCTCATCATTTGGTTTTATTTAATCATAGATTTACTCTATGTGTTGCTCTTAACAGCTACAGATCACTTCTCATTTAAGACTGTTTTTCTGAATACCCTATAGGGGTAAAGCCAAAGTTTCCCAAAAGGATTCATTACTTGCCTAAATTCAGCTTACTTATCCAGCATATGTGAATCCATTTCTGGAACGGGAGCCTCTTTGACATGCCACAAACAGTATACAGGAAAAAGAATCTGCTTCAACAGCTGGTCTTTGTTGGAGGATTTTCCCTAATGCCCTGTTACAGGTACATTCCGCCACGTATTTATTCCATTTCTCCTACCCACGTTATGTACATCCTTGGTGCTGTATCCTCCTGAAGATTTCTAAGCTGAGACCAAAGTCAAAGCATGACATCTCTCCCCTGTGGTATTTTCTGTTTGGTGGCTAAAGGGACTCTCCTACAGTGATGCCACACCCTCTCCTCTTCCTTGCTCTGGTTTTCAGGATGCTTTGGGCTCTTCTTGCATTGGTGAGGAAAGTTAAATAACACCAGGGAGTGCAAATCAGTGATTTTCACCATGCTAAAAATGAAAAATTATTTCATATTGAAAAGTGTTTTTCACACTATTTCATTTCACATCACATATTTTCCAAAATATAAAAAATAGTGAGAAAATACCCATTTTGTCTTGAAGCTCCATGTGTCTTATTGCTATTAGCACACTGAGGCTGGCACTGGGAATCACACCCCAGCTGTTACTGGGGTATTTAAGGATACTTAATATGCATTTCATTGCTAAGCCAGCATTTCTGCTGTTCCTGTTCTGGTGTTTCCCAGGCACCATAATCTGATCCTTTAATTATCTCCATTTTATTTTAGTGTGGGTAATTAACAGGATGGATCGGGGTTCTCTGTGTGAAATGCTGTGTTCAGTTTTTAAATTCAGAGCTTATTTAAGACCACTTCAACAAGGGTCTGCAAGTTTGGGGCACCACAGTGTAGAAAAGGATATCAAGCTACTGAAGAGTGTCCAGAGGAGGCCACTAAGTTGGTGAAGGATTTAGAGGGGAAGACATGTGAGGAGCAGCTGAAGTCATTTGGTCTGTTCAGCCTGGAGAAGAGTAGACTGAAGGGAGACCTCATTGCAGTTTACTGCTTCCTCACAAGGAGAAGGAGGAGGAGCAGGCACCTGATGTCTCTTGTGAACAATGATAGGTCCCAAGGGAATGGCAGGAAAATGTGCTAGAGAAGGTTAAGGTTGGATATAGAATCATAGAATC
>WAAB01012035.1:17876-52608 GCA_013389865.1 Piaya cayana | reverse complement strand
TTTATATCTAAAAATGTCAAGATGCTTTCACTTTATCTGAGATAAAGTGTCTGGTTTAGTCCCTTTTTTTCAGAAGTGAAAATTAAAACATAAAGAGCACTAATATTTTCTGCTTGTGAGCAGAAAATATAGTGGCAAGTTAGAAACAGAAATAAAGTTGTCTGCCCTTTTCAGTATATTTTCTTCTGCTAGGAAAATACTCATTTCAGATTTTGGATTATATTTTCTTTCTTATTCTTTTCCTGTTTTAAACCACCTGTTCCATTTGGCACTTTGCCTACAGTCTGTGCTTTCCATATGAACTTTTCTCTGCAGTTATTTTTCTGTTCCTTCCACTGTTTCCTACTACTTCTTTATATCTCCTTTTATTCCTTCATAAATCTGGAAACACACTCATATTCACTCTTGTTCACATTTTTCTCTCTCAACCCTAAAATGCCTTATTTATTTTGTTTACACATTGATATACTTCCCAGAGGAAGGGCTAGAGATGCTTTCAGTATATGTATACTATGATACCATCACCTATCATAATATACATATACATATACATATACATATACATATACATATACAGCAATTGCAGAAATCAGTCTTGGAACAGAAATGGAGCATTATCAATCAATTGGAGTGATTCTTGTACAGGGCCAAATTGTTGTCTGAGGCAGAGCAACACAAGCTTGTGCAGATCTTTCTATGGAGGACATGGGTTCAGCCACAAATAGTCAGAATCAGGCTCATTAGCTGTATTAAAAAAAAAAACAAACAAACACAAACAACTATTCAGATAAAACTCACAAGAATTTGAGGTTTGCTGCTGATTACATAGAGAAGAGGTTTTCTTTTGTAGACCTCAAGAGAAAGTTGTTTAATTCAGTTGTTAATTCAAGCCAGATGCCATTCCCTATGTTTACATGAACCTCTGAATAAAAGGAGGAGAAAGGGACATTTAGTATTTGTGTTTTTCTGATCTGTTGCTTCAAAGCATGGCACAAATCATGTTTGGCAGAATTCTCATACTGTTTGTTATGCATTTTAATTATTAACCATGGTAAACTCATTAAATTTGCCATGTGTTGTCTACAAATTTATTGAACACCAGGTCTCACAAAAATAAAATTCATTTTTCCATTAACTAATGAAATGCTTTCAGTCATAAAATATGCTGCAGATCTGAACACCTTTATCATCTTTCTTTTGGATCCTCACTATTAGAGCTGCTAGCACTTTATGGTGGAGACTTTAAGCATGAAAGACCTAATATGTTTTCACTGCTGGCCTAAAATAAGATTATTAAAAAAAAACTTGGCATGGGGATGGTATTCTTTTATTCTTTCCAATTATTCAGATCAGGATTTAAAAATGCATCCTCCTGAAAGTATTTAGCATTACATTTTCCTGATAACTCTTGCAAATTTTCTTTTTTCATATAATTTTGATTTCCTGAGGAAAGTGTTAAATCATCATTCTGTTGGCCAAAGGGTTTTTCACTACAAGATGATATGACACTTCTTAGAAATGACTTGAAAATCTGCTTAATTTTTATGCCATAATGAAACTTTTTGTGAAAGAGAAAACTTCCTTTTCTTGTTGTTTCTTTTCCAGGAATTTCTGTTATTTCTGCTAAGGATACAACTGCTGACGTTTCTTTAACTCCCTACAACAAGAAATAGACACTGGTCCTCCTGAATAGCCTCCTGGATGAATGTTCAGTCATTAGGATTCACAACCACGGAATCATAGAATCATAGTCCCATAGAATGATAGATTCATAGAATCTTCCCCTCTTCAATTTATAGCCATTCCCCTTGGTCCCATCACTACATGCCTTTGTAAAAAGTCCCTCCCCAGCTTTCTTTTAGTCTCCCTTCAGGTACTGGAAAGTCGCTATAATGTCTTCTCGGAGCCTTCTCTTCTCTAGGCTGAACAACCCCACCTCTCTCAGCCTGTCCTCATATGGGAGGTGCTCCAGCCCTCTGACCATCTTTGTAACCCTCTTCTGGATGCATTCCAACAGCTCCATATCCTTCTTCTGTTGAGGATTCCAGAACTGGACACAATACTCCAAGTGAGGTCTCACAAGAGAGGAATAGAGGGGCAGAATCACCTCTCTCAGCCTCCTGGCTACACTTCTTTTTTAATGCTGCCCAGGATACAGTTGGCCTTCTGGGCTGTGAGCATACATTGCTGACTCATGTCAAGCTTCTCATCTGTCAGCAGCCGCAAGTCCTTCTCCACAGGGCTGCTTTCAATCACGTCATCCCCCAGCCTGTATTGGAGCAGCAGATTGCCCTGACCCAGGTGGAGGACTTTGTTCTTGGCCTTGTTGAACCTCATGAGGTTCTCACAGCACCACTACTCCAGCTTGTCCAGGTCTCTCTGGATGACATCACATCCTTCCAGTGTTCTAACTGCATCACTCAGCTTGGTGTGATACTCAAACTTGCTGAGGGTGCACTCAATCTCGCTGTCAATATTATTGATGAAGATATTAAACAGCACTGGTCCCAGTATGAAAACCTGAGGGAAACCACTTGTCACAGATCTCCATCTGGACATCGAGCCATTGACCACGACTCTCTGAATATAGCCATCCAACCAGTTTCTTATCCACCATCATATCCATATCTCTTCAATTTAGAGAGAAGGATGTTGTGGGGGACTGCATCAAAGGCTTTACAGGAGTCCAGATAGATCATATTCATTGTTTTTTCCCATATACATTGCTGTGGTTACCCCGTCATAGAAAGCCACTGGGTTTTTCAGACAGGACTTGCCCCTGGTGAAGCCATGCTGGCTGCCATTAATCATCTCCCTGTCCTCCATATGTTTTGGAACAACTTCTAGGAGGATCTGATCCATGATCTTCTCAGACACAGAGGTTAGTCTGACAGGTCATTAGTTCTAGGGTTGTCTTTTCTAGCCTTTTTAAAAATGGGGACAATGTTGCCCTTCTTCCAGTAACCAGGCTCTCCTCCTGACTACCTTGACTTTTCATATATCATGGGGAGTGGCCTGGTAACCATACCAGACAATTCCCTCAGGACTCTAAAATGCAGAGTTATTAATACCATAGACTTATAATATGTTCAAGTTCCTGAACAATGAGATTGGACAGATATATATTAATGTAACTATGGATAGTGGTAGGTCTTGGTGTTGAAAGGCTTGTTGATGAAAACAATGTATTTTTGCCTAGTGGAAGTAGATATGTAGACACTCATGACTGGCATAAAATGAGCTTCTCTTCTCTAAGGCAGGATTACACCATTTGACTTTCTTAAAGAAGAATGTAATATCAAAGACACATCAAAGCACATTAAAAAGGCACACTATTATAGTTATGATAGAAATGCCGTGCATTAATTCTTCCACAGACACACAGACACCATCCTAAATCTATCCCTGAAGAAGCAGGGTGACTTACACATTTGTAGATGTTTACACACAAATGACAACTGTCAGATTAGAAAAATCCACAAATCTGTAATAAAAATGTCAACAGAAATTTTGAATTTTGTTTCAGCTTCTTAGGGTTCTATATCTATACTTATCTGTTAGCCGGTACGCAGATGTGCTATCTCTAGCACAGAAGGAGAATTGGTTTATCATGAAGTTGGAAGACTTCTGTGCATCCCTTCCCTGGGGAAGAGTGTGAAGAGAATGGAAATGTCATTGTTGCCCAGCACCTGAGATACTGCCAAGCTGAAACAAATCCTGCTGCTGCTGCACAACATCATAAGACTGAATGAGCTGCTTCCTGGATCAGGTGCTGGGACTAGTGCAGGAAACCATTACTGTTTCAACACTTTTCTCAGGTATGTTGAGCAGCATGCAAGAGTATGTGGAGATTAGGGCTTCAAAACTGTCAAAAAAAATGTAACAATATTTGAATTCGCTCATGAGGACAAGGCAGCAAAACAGAACAATAAAAAACCTACAAGGTTATTATAGAAGGGACAAGGAAATTTTGCAGGTTTATTGCTGGTCACACAAAACCTTCAAAAAGACCAGATTGATTCGATGCATATAGCCAGATTTTCAGTTTGCCAGCCACTAGCAGTCTGACTGTATGTGGAATTATGGGTACTCAATATCCTTGCAAATTCATTGCAGCTGTTTCTAGTTTGATGTGCAAATATGAAGTCACTGAATACTGTGAGCACTTGGGCCTATAGTTTAATGTGTCCTTCTTCCAGGGATCTTGTAGACTTGGAAAATCTTCTTTTATAATTTCTGAATGTAGCCTCAAGGATATTTCTTATCCTGCTAATGCCATTGTGAAAAGCAATTTTATCACATCAAACAAAATTAAATAAGCAGATGAGATTTTTATATAATGCATAAAAACCTTCTTTGTTATGGACTTAAAGCCTTGCATTCTATCAAATATCACATGCTGCTCTATGAATCATTTACACGTGTTTCACTTGAATGGAGGGTGGAAAGTGCTATATCATGTACTATGCAAGTGCAGTGACCTCAAAAGAGAATTTATATGTTCACTTAGACTTTTAAAATGTGTTATTTAAGTATGAGTCATTTTCATTGCCATGCATTCCCTACAAGCTGACCTGGGAAAGACTAGGGGCTATATTTATCATAAATGTCAGGTGTGCTTGCTAAATATACATCAAGCTAAAATTTAATCTCAAAACTAAGCCCAAGAATTGAAATCAGGGGAGATTTTAAGTTCAAGACTTAACAAAGGTCATGCAGAAGGTTTGAATAAGCAGATTCAGATACACACAAAGGGCAATTTGCATCAACTGAATGAGATAATTATGAAGACGCTTTAAGCTATTGAATAAAAATCTGAGAAAAGACAGTTGTATGTGTAGGTAGAATTTCCAGCATTAAGACCATGAGCTTAGTGCTACCCTTCATAGGACATTCTGCTGCCCAAACCTATCTCCCTTTTAATCTTGCCCTGGAATGGTGATTTCTTTGGCAATTCTTCTTCTCTTATATTGAACGGTGTAACCAATTTTAAATAATAATACTATCTTTAAAAGTTTAAAAGATGCCACTTTTAGGCAAATGTAAAATTTCATCTCAACATAATTTTACTTTCTTAAAGAGGGAAAGCATGTTAGTTAATCAGGAATCTTAATTTTTCTTTGTACTGGAAACCTCTTGATAGTTGTCTACTGTGCAAAATAAGCGCTGGGATTCTCATCTCTCCTGATCCTTATAGGATCATTTCTCCCACCTAAAAGGAATGCCTGTTCTCAGTTGAGACCAGAAGATTTTTTCACAGCTCCTATCAAAATATTTGGTAGTACCTGGACCATTAAATTCTTTTATAAAACCTAAAAAGGCTGCTTTCATTAAAGTCAGCAAGCAATCTACTTTAGTATGTGTATAAATCATGGAAAGTCTTTATCAAGACTACACTGGCAATGAAAAAAAAACCCCACTGGTATTTAAATATAATTATATAAATTAACATTTTTTCATAATCCATCACCTACTGCATATACTCCTCATGCGTGTTTCAGAAGACTAATATAGAATCATAGAATAGTTTGGGTCAGAAGGGACTTTAAAGGTCATCTGGTTCCAAACCCCCTACCATGGGCAGGGACATGTCCCACTAGATCAGGCTGCCCAAAGCCCCGTCCAACCTGGCTTTGAACACCTCCAGGGTATGAAGATGTAAAATAAATTGCAGCCTAAAGTGGGAAGATTTTATTTGTGTTCTTTTGTTTCTTTGGTTTTGTTTCTTTGTTTTCTATTTTTAATTTGTAATGCAGTCTTTGTTTGGCAGGTTGCTGTAGTCCCTTTTGTATTCATAGTCTGTTATGTTTGAACAAGACTTAGTTGGCAACTGATAATATTTCATTAATGGATCTATCATTATATAATGGCTCATTATGTGCTTTGGAACAAAGTTAAAGAACTATTAACACAGTTATCTCTATTTCCAAACAAATTAAAAAGAAATAGCCATTTTTTAATATCTATTACTCTCAGCTGACATTTGATTATTTTAAGTCTATTACTCTCAGCTGACATTTGATTATTTTAAGTCTGATTTCTGTGACAGATTCTTCTATTTTATCAGGTCTTGATTTTGGAAAGCTTTGTATTCCAGAATGGCATTGAGAAATATCTACTGTTTTAAGCATCCTGTTAAGTTTGAAACAATTGTTTCCCTGTATCTGGATTTTAGGTCAAGTATCAAAGACTGAATTTCTGCATGAGTATTTCTTTTAAGAATCATGTGCTATGGTCAAAAACATCTAATTGTAGTACACAGTGTCATATTCATCCACAAAGTATTATTGGTTGCCATCAGAAAGACAATGGATCACTGAATGCTAACTCTTTTTTTCCAAAGCTGATGAATCATTTTAAAAGGCAACCAGAATATAGTAAATATTTTGCTGTTTTCAGTAGAAGTAGAAATTGAAATGTTACATTACTCTGCTTCTGTTGATGACATGTTGGAAACACTGTACCATATCTCCTGTTTGGTGAGCATGACACTGCTGTCCCAGAAACACCAAATTCATTGCTTGGGGTGACTAGGGGCCTGATTCACTTTCCATCAAATCTTTTTGGAGCTCTCTCCATTGAAAACACTTGAAAAAGGCTTTGTGTCTGGGATTAAAATGTAACATACAATTCAAGATTTGTGTGTATTGGTCATGACTTGTTATATTTTCTTCTGAAATTAAAAGGATCTGTCAATCAATCAGCCCTGCAATTTTAACCATTTTTCAATATACTTTCAAAGATGAGAGAGCATACCCTTCTGCATCTAACTCCTTTGTGAACTTCATTTTTCCCAAAAAGAAAAATTCACAACCTTTAGAATTCCTCTTTACACAAGTTTCTTTAGGATCAAGGCCTCGCACTGTTGTTACTAGTATAAAAGTAATAGGCTAACACTGATATTAAATGCTAATACCAATGGCATCAATTAAATCTAAGTGATGTAGTAAAAGATTTCTGTCCCTTAGGGAAGTATATTTAGGGATTTTGAATTCAAGTCCACTATCCTTCCTCATCCTTGATATTAACAGCAGATGAAGGCTAATATGATCTTATTAAAGTATCAAATGTATCAACTGGTCCTCTTTGGGTTAACCAATCAAAAATTGGAACACCATATCAAATGCTTAGTATATTTACTGAAAACCTTACGATTTGTGTTGCCACTTTTCCATTACACTTTGATTTTTTTCAGAAAAAAACTCAAAGCTGTACAGCATAATTAATAAGGAACATTTCCTGTTCACTTAGCCTTACTTTAAATGTTTGTCTGCAAATTTCCATCTAATGTTTCAAAATTGTGCCTTCTTTTCAATGGGTCAAAGCAATGGGATCTCCTGTAGACAGCATCAAATATTAACAGTACATTACTTTTAATGTCAAATTAATTTTCCTCATTATCCCTACAGCATTGATTTTCACGTCAGTCATAATCTTGGAAGTAGGATCTTCCAAAGCACAGAGAAGAAGAAAATATGTTGCATCATACTGAAAGAGAGCTATTTTGTTGATTTTCTCCTGTTTGTTTTTAATTTGTGAGAAAAAACCTCAAACAATTTACTTTCTATTTCTCCAACCCATCTATAAAAATTGATCTTGTTTAACTGTCAGATTGTGAGACCTACAGGACTAGGTGAATTTGGACCTTTTATGTGAGTATATAGTTCATGTAAAGAGTTCATAAACCCTAATAATCCACAGTCAATGCTTGTATAATAAATTTTTGGTACTTTAAAAGATAATATCATATACATTATGAGAAATATTCAGAAAGCAATACAGCTTGGTTAACAATATATACGGTAGGTGTGTGATTCTGAATAAAACCACACTGAGTATTTCTTCAGGGCATCACAAAGGGCTATGTAAACTTAGAAATAAATCAGTATCTTACATCAAAGCTTGATAAAAATCTAGAACATTTTCCATAGGCCATGTAGGATTTTGCAACTCTACTCCAAAGGAGAATGGACTCCTGTTCATATTGCAATGGTGGCTATTTCTTCTTGTGCAGATGAGGCTAAAATGTTGGCATGAGTAGATGGAAAATAATTTTCTAGGTGAAGTCCCAGCTTCTTAATGCCTCAGTCAATGTCAAAAAGACATCACAGCAACAAAAGAAAACCAAGCAGGAAAAGGTAATTAAAATTCTGCTAGACTGGATGGTAAATGAGGGGATAAATTATACTCTTTGTCTCTTGCACTAAACCAGTGAACTTCTCGATATCAGATTAAAGGAATTATACCACAGGATTATTTAATGGAATTATTATTCATAGGATTTCTGTGTACAAAAATACAACTCTTATATGGTTACCAATCTATGATGTTAGAAGTTTCTTTTGCACTGACACCCCCAGATCCTCCCCCACCCAGTTTAAAATAAATAAATAAATGCTTCAAAGCAACTTCATTTTGAATATCTCATGTAACCTCTAGGAAAAAAATAATGCGTGGAGCTGGGGATCTGACAGCTATTTTAGTTTACAAAGGTCAAAGCCTAAGACATGCATGTATTTACATGAAAATGTAAGCAATCAGTGGTTATAATTGTGTATGCAAATAGGTATTTTGAATAGGCAAACACACAGATACTTTTAAGCAGTTGAGATAGAAGCAGGTTTTTTATTTTCTGGCAGTTTTTCAGGACTTAATAGATGGGAAAAACCCTATTTTACTATTTGTGCAAGATGGACACCTACCTAGAGCCATATGTGGTATAATATCCATTAGATTTGTCTCACTGTAGCAAAATGTTATGAACTTTCCCCCTTTTGATTAATTATTCTTAGAGGAAGAGCGTTCTTAGTGAGAACAATGGCTTTCATATTTCCCATACATATTACCCAATATATATGTATTTATGAATATTGCCATAAATATTCTACTGAAGGTGAAATTTGGCAAGTGAAATATGATTCATTTAAGCTTATCTTTCTTAGCTTTTACTCAATCTAATTTTATATGTACAAAAATAGTCAGCTAAAAATCTCTCACATTGACATTATTTGACCTCACTCACTAACTTTCATCCTGACTGAATGGCTGTTTTTCAACTTCATCCTATATATGTAAAACTCTTTTGTATAAAAATATCTGGGTTACCAACATGGACCAGAATGCCAAGCCAGAATGAATCACAGTCTCAGTTTTGTAAGCCAGTCCCTACACCAGTGCACGCAGAAAACTGGGAACTTGGGGCTGTGAAAATGTCACAGAGTGAAGCAGCAAAAATTATAGCTAATAAAATCAGCAAGGAAATTATATTTGTATGTCTCAAAAGCATCTTAAAGCCATATGTGACATTGAAGACTTCTTTTAATATTGGAGTTTTAAATGCAATTTTTATTAATATATCCAAACCCTAAGGAAAACTGCTATAGTTTTTTCCATCCAGACACTCTGTTAAAGAATTATTTAACTTCTCCTTGAGAAGCAATCTCAGAAAAATCTGGAGCCATCATCTTTGCCTCTTTCTCAGCTGNCTCAAAGCTGTACAGCATAATTAATAAGGAACATTTCCTGTTCACTTAGCCTTACTTTAAATGTTTGTCTGCAAATTTCCATCTAATGTTTCAAAATTGTGCCTTCTTTTCAATGGGTCAAAGCAATGGGATCTCCTGTAGACAGCATCAAATATTAACAGTACATTACTTTTAATGTCAAATTAATTTTCCTCATTATCCCTACAGCATTGATTTTCACGTCAGTCATAATCTTGGAAGTAGGATCTTCCAAAGCACAGAGAAGAAGAAAATATGTTGCATCATACTGAAAGAGAGCTATTTTGTTGATTTTCTCCTGTTTGTTTTTAATTTGTGAGAAAAAACCTCAAACAATTTACTTTCTATTTCTCCAACCCATCTATAAAAATTGATCTTGTTTAACTGTCAGATTGTGAGACCTACAGGACTAGGTGAATTTGGACCTTTTATGTGAGTATATAGTTCATATAAAGAGTTCATAAACCCTAATAATCCACAAACTATGCTTGTATAATAATTTTTTGGTACTTTAAAAGATATCATATACATTATGAGAAATATTCAGAAAGCAATACAGCTTGGTTAACAATATATATGGTAGGTGTGAGATTCTGAATAAAACCACACTGAGTATTTCTTCAGGGCATCACAAAGGGCTATATAAACTTAGAAATAAATCAGTATCTTACATCAGAGATTGATAAAAATCTAGAACATTTTCCATAGGCCATGTAGGATTTTGCAACTCTACTCCAAAAGAGAATGGACTCCTTTTCATATTGCAATGGTGGCTATTACTTCTTGTGCAGATGAGGCTAAAATGTTGGCACGAGTAAATGGAAAATAATTTTCTAGGTGAAGTCCCAGCTTCTTAATGCTGCACTCAATGTCAAAAAGACATCACAGCAACAAAAGAAAATCAAGCAGGAAAAGGTAATTAAAATTCTGCTAGACTGGATGGTAAATGAGGGGATAAATTATACTCTTTGTCTCTTGCACTAAACCAGTGAACTTCTCGATATCAGATTAAAGGAATTATACCACAGGATTATTTAATGGAATTATTATTCATAGGATTTCTGTGTACAAAAATACAACTCTTATATGGTTACCAATCTATGATGTTAGAAGTTTCTTTTGCACTGACACCCCCAGATCCTCCCCCACCCAGTTTAAAATAAATAAATAAATGCTTCAAAGCAACTTCATTTTGAATATCTCATGTAACCTCTAGGAAAAAAATAATGCGTGGAGCTGGGGATCTGACAGCTATTTTAGTTTCCAAAGGTCAAAGCCTAAGACATGCATGTATTTACATGAAAATGTAAGCAATCAGTGGTTATAATTGTGTATGCAAATAGGTATTTTGAATCGGCAAACACACAGATACTTTTAAGCAGTTGAGATAGAAGCAGGTTTTTAATTTTCTGGCAGTTTTTCAGGACTTAATAGATGGGAAAAACCCTATTTTATTATTTGTGCAAGATGGACACCTACCTAGAGCCATATGTAGTATGATATGCATTAGATTTGTCTCACTGTAGCAAAATGTTATGAACTTTTCCCCTTTTGATTAATTATTCTTAGAGGAAGAGCATTCTTAGTGAGAACAATGGCTTACATATTTTCCATACATATTACCCAATATATGTGTATTTATGAATATTGCCATAAGTATTCTACTGAAGGTGAAATTTGGCAAGTGAAATATGATTCATTTAAGCTTATCTTTCTTAGCTTTTACTCAATCTAATTTTATATGTACAAAAATAGTCAGCTAAAAATCTCTCACATTGACATTATTTGACCTCACTCACTAACTTTCATCCTGACTGAATGGCTGTTTTTCAACTTCATCCTATATATGTAAAACTCTTTTGTATAAAAATATCTGGGTTACCAACATGGACCAGAATGCCAAGCCAGAATGAATCACAGTCTCAGTTTTGTAAGCCAGTCCCTACACCAGTGCACGCAGAAAACTGGGAACTTGGGGCTGTGAAAATGTCACAGAGTGAAGCAGCAAAAATTATAGCTAATAAAATCAGCAAGGAAATTATATTTGTATGTCTCAAAAGCATCTTAAAGCCATATGTGACATTGAAGACTTCTTTTAATATTGGAGTTTTAAATGCAATTTTTATTAATATATCCAAACCCTAAGGAAAACTGCTATAGTTTTTTCCATCCAGACACTCTGTTAAAGAATTATTTAACTTCTCCTTGAGAAGCAATCTCAGAAAAATCTGGAGCCATCATCTTTGCCTCTTTCTCAGCTGGTAAGCCCATTCTAACAGATATTAAAGGCCTTCCATCAAGACTTTGATCATTTGATGCACTATACACACCCTAAGACATTATATTTAATTGGAGGGGAAAAGGGATATTCCTGAAGAGTATTAAGTGGCATGTATTCCTCAAGAATGAAATATATTGAAACAATATGAGCACAGGAACAGTCTCCAGATATTAACATAGCAAAGAGAAGATATCTGTTGAAATGGGGATAACGATAGAGAAACTGGGAGGTAGATAAATATATACCAAGACTGCTGTTAGGTGTCGGAGTACTGTAGTACTCCTTTGAGATTCATTTTACTGTGGTGAAGGTACTACTTATGCGTCCATAGTTTCTTTAATACTAATTATGAGTGCCAACTGTGCACACAGAAATGTTGAGAAATATAATAAAACTATAAGGTGACAAAATGCCTTTATTTGGGAGCTCCAGGGCTGTAGTGAGCAGTCTCATCTCAACAGGAAGACAAAATAGCAAGGTGCCCCATGGACCAAAACTGAGAAACAACTGAGTCACAACAAACAATGTAATGAGAAGGGAGCCCAAGGCAAAGGGAAATGAAGTATGGACAACAACAGTGTTTACCTGAAACCCTGTGTAATCCTGTCTACGGACTTTCTTCTGGGTGCATGCCATTTCCTTATGGATTTTGAGCTGTGTATGAAAATTTTCTTTTAAAGTCAAAGCAGAGGACTGTCTTTTGAAAGACCATAACTGAACAGGATGTTCTTCTTATCCTATTGACCTTGTGGTTCTACCACTTTGAGAACAAACACAAACCTTTGCCTTACAGCAGAGAGTACTGGCTAACATCCCCCAGTATGCACTGTTCTTATTCCTCCTTCATAGCATAGGATTTTCTATGCAAAGAATAAAAGGAAAATATTGACTTCCTACTGAAGTAAGTATATGGATAATAAGACTAATATCAAGGATAAGGCAGTGTAAAATATCTCTTCTATAATGTTAACAGTACTAGAAAAATAGCTGAAATAAGCTGAGATAAGCATTAAAATGGAAATCTATTTCTTAAGCAAATGGCATGACTATTGAACTACATAAACTTGAAATAAAATATTACTAGTCTGGGGTCACAAATACTCCAGGGGAAGGCTAAAAGCAGAATTTGAGGCAATTAAGTGTATTTAAAAGAAAAAGTAATTAGATGCCAAGTTTGATGAAAGCTGAGTTGGTTTTTTGAAGCCTAGAGTCTTGGACTACAAACTATGTGAAGTAAGTGTATTAGCCTTTCCATGGCAATCATCCTAGTTGCAATAAGCTTTGAAGTGTATTTAAGCATATTGTTATTTCAGGCCTATATTTCTAGTGCTTCCAATGGTCTTTTTAATAGCAAAAGGACTGAAGGCATTAGTAATTTTAAAAGCAAATCAGCAAACCTCAGAACAAAGCAGAGTGCCAGAGTAATGAGTAAAACTCAACAAATTCTGACCTCTTTGTAGACATTTACCCTGCACAAGATTTTTCCTACAATTCTTTTGCAGTTATGTCGTCATGCTAATTTTTTTCACATGTGCCTTTAAATAGTCAGTGAGACTAGAACTCATGTGCTTATAANTTACCCTGCACAAGATTTTTCCTATAATTCTTTTGCAGTTATGTCATCATGCTAATGTTTTTCACATGTGCCTTTGTGAGGGTTTTGGGAGGATTTTTGCCACAACCTGGCTATTCAGAAGAGTCCAAAAATCAAACCACTACAGCCTTTAAATAGTCAGTGAGAATAGAACTCATGTGCTTATATATCAGAGAACCTAAATAAATCTGACCCTAACAATCATGACAGAACTGAGTTTGCACTCGATTTGGTGATGCCTTAAGGAAGTGCAGAATCTGCTTGTGACAGGCATGGGGAAACAGAAATGTAACTTGACAAGTATAAAAATTCCAAAGTAAACTGAGACTGGTGAATAATTTGACTCATAATCTTGGTTATCTGGAAGATGAAACCTAACATAAATGAAGCAAATTTTATCGAGAAAAAATCTATTCTTGAACTCTTAGCATCATTATATTAGCTGGGTACAAGTATAGTACAAATCAGAAACAATCATCAAAATGAAGCTATCTTTATACATGCTAAAAGGTCACACTATGTCATAATCTATTCTATAGTTTGGGTTTGAGTTTAATTGTGTGGTTTTGGTTTTTTAACATTAGAGAGTATAATAACATAGAAAATTAATACTAGGTAGAGAAGAAAAAAATCAGAATGTATCAGGAAACAATTCAGTATGTATTTGCAGATGAAAATGGAGCTATAGAAAAAGAAACAGTAGAAGGACATAAAAAGACCCTTCCATATGGCAAGATATGGCAAGAAAATTAGATTTTGTGAAAGACCAAAATTTTCTGTTTCTGAAGCTCTGCAGATCTTTACAAAATAACAGTTTCAATTTGAACAGATCTAATGACATTTGATCTGCAAGTGATGATGCATTTTAAACATTCTCAAATTCTCTGTATTTACCATCAGAATCAGTTTCAGGGTGCATTAGAGGATTGGAACATTCTATAAGTTCTTTTGAAAGGTTAATTCTAAATTCTAAAAATTTAGTTTTAATTATTTGGAAAAAAATTTAGAGGGTGCAATAGGAAAGACAGGGAGAATGCAAACTGGCTATCCCTACAGAAAGTGTAATTCGCAACATTTNGGGTCTCTTCCAACCTGGTGATTCTATGATTCTATGAAATTGAATCAGAGACAATAGAAGTTTGAGTTTGATCCTTCTCAAGGATTATGTGGAACTTTTCACCCATCAACTGAACATTAACATTAACCCATCAACTGAAACATTAACACATCCTTCTTACCCAAAATTGCACTCTATAGGGAAAAAAAATATATATTCAAAATTCCTTTAAAAGGCTCAATGTGATGAAAAGAAACAATAAATTCACCTTGAAGATCACTTTGCAATTGAGTAATAATGCCATGTTAAGTTAACTTGTGTTTCTTTTAGAAAATATATTTGTGTCAACCCATTTATGTGACAAGCAGTGGAAGAGGCTGGTGTTGCTCTGTCTTTTATAGGTATTCACAGTAATGAATTGGAAAAAAAAAGAAACAAAAAACTTTCCAGAATCCCCAGACTTTGAACGTACAAATGACTGGCAAGGGAAAGCAACATCAAGTAAATTAGACTTAACATGTTGTTTAGCCACATAACAAGTTTTTAGACATAGCTGAAAGACACATAGCAAGTAGAACAAGGTACAGCCCTTCCTCCTGGAAGCTGGCAAATATTTTCTCATTCAGCATTGTGGATATAACAGTTAAAGTCTTGATAATTGCATCTAGGCATGTATATCTAACACCATGCATCATAAAGATGAAAATTTTGATACTACACATAAAAGCTCTGTTCATATATATGACCACCAGAAAGTAAAGCAGAAGACCTTCCTCAGTGTAAACTGAAGCATTCACATGAATATTTTTACTGTAAAAGAGATATTTTTTCTTATAGATTATATCAGGAATAACCCAGGAGAAAAAAAAAAAAAAGATTATGTTTTATATATTTGTTATTTTTGATATTCATGTCAATCATGACTAAGATCTGCGCTTAAATTCAATTTTGACTTGCAAAATACTAAGTGCTATCACACTGAAGAGGGGAGTTAGGACTAAAGTTCACTTTAAATTATTATTTCTTAAACAATAAAGCTCTGAGTTAAAATTTTTACATCTTCAAAAAATGCTTGAATAGAATTTTATAGTGCTACAGCTAATATTTTTTAGCCTAAAAAGTCTACTTTTCATTAGGTATTATCGTCTAAAAGGCACTTCCAGGACAAAGGACTTAAAAGGATTTCTTTTTTTTTGTTTTTATTACTCTTTGAAACTTAGTAACTGAGCTAAATAGTTTGACAATAAATTCGTATGTTTGAGATGATGAAGTTATCAACTTCCCCTCTGAGAGAGAACTGGAATTTACTTAATGAAGACTTATCAGCTTTTCAGATTAACACAGATATTTGACTTTCAGACATTTGTACAAAACTTATCAACTCATCATGTAACACAATGTCTCTCAGGAAGGCAATTACTCAGAAATTTATAGGAAATTTACGTTCAGTGAAAGAAGACACTGTTGACAACATTTATCCTTATCGGGGATTTTTTCTCATTAATATTTTGCATTTAGTGTTAAAAATACTACAGAAGCACAAACATGCTGGTGATTAAATTGTTAGAAATTATTTGGGTTTGAGAGTAACTAAGAGTTTTTTGTAACTTGAGTAGAAAATTAACACTTTACTTTTATTATATTTTATTTTATTTTCTTCCTTTCATTTATTCCTCACTTTATCTTGGTAGAGTCTCAGTCTTGTAAGTGGTTCTTATGGAGTTGATAAAACTGCTGTCCAAGTACAGAAACATTTTGATGAATTTTCTTTACAGAATTGTATTTATACACAGTATATCTTATGTATTCTATATAATCTCCATATAGAAGTTGTCTTGGCACCATAGATTGAAGTAAATTTATTAAACATTTCTTCATCAAGGTAAATAAGAAAAACACAGAAGATTTTCACATAAAATAATATAAATGTAGAAATATCTTTCCCAGTGTAAGTAAGTTTCTTTGAAAAGTATTGTCAGCATGTCCCATCATTGACAACCTGAATCTCAGCCATGTGTATTAACTATATTTTGGAAGGCCAGGCATTCAAGGACCATTTTGTGTCAATGAAAGATTTTGTAGAAGGAAAATTCAGATACATAGAGAAAACTCAACTTACCCTCATTTATTTTGAAACTTGCTTTCAAATATTGTCAGTAACTCTCACAGGCATTCAGAGGAGAACGCTATCAAACAGAGTAGCGTGGCAACTTTTTAAGCAATACTTTTATTATAACACTTAAACAAGCATTTTGAACCCCTAATATCATGTCTTCAAGCAGTCTTCATACTGCCTGCCAATAAGTTACATTTTTGGTTGTGTCTTCAGTTCGTTTTTAATCTAAGTCTTCATTTTAGTATAATTTCCTTTTCAGAAATTAGATACATTTTTATACTTTATATAAAGAATACTATATTAGAAAGTCATAATGACAGAATAGAAACATCCAGATCCCAAAGTACATAGTTATTGATTTCCTCTAGTTATGTAGGTAAATATAAAAAGCTGGTTCTCCATTTATTTTTCTTTTTTTTGCTAAAGTAGATGAATATCTTCACCTCATGACAGAGATCAGTGACATTTCTGGAAGCCTAAATCCCAAGGTCTTTCAAAGCACCAGAAGGACATTTAAAGTTAAAGAAATTTCCTATGTCTAAGTCTTGATCTACTCAGATTCTTTAATTAGATGTGGGGACATTCTCATTAGAGACCATTGTGAGAAAAGGTCAGGAGAGGCAGACCTGCCCCATGCATTTTTAGCAGACTATTAACCTCTATAGAGAATTATGCAGAGTTTCCTGTGCTGAGGTATTCCACTGAATAAAAACTGTAAATACACTAGCACTTCAATTGCTTAGTTCAATCTCCTTGCAAAAGGCATTAAAAATCAGTGATTTTTGAGAAAGGTACTATTGCAATGTTTTTATCGCCAAAGTCTGGCATTCTATGCATAAAAAAATACAAATTCTCTAGCAAGGTTAATTCCTTATATGCTTCTTTGACATAGTGAATCGAAAATTTTCAGAAATGTATTTTTAAGTAAAAAGTATTGCAATGGTAATTTTTTATAAATAACACACGACTGAAAAAAATGCCAAATTCTTAACAATGAAGCAAATGTTTAATGGTTAGGAAAAGGGTATTCATAAGACAATTATTCGTTGCAAAATAACTAAAGCCTGAACATTCACTTTTAGTTGTCCTACCTAACCTTCAGGTAAACCAGGTCCTGTTCTTAAAGATATAATTACATACCCTTTTCTAAGAAGGAAAAGACACAGTTTGTGTTTTTTTTAAATCTTTAAGATTGTGGATACAATTACTGTGAAACAAGAGATAGCACCCATAACAAACTTGTTAGCATATGAAGAAGAAATGCATAGTCACACCCATTTCTTCCAAAAGATACAGCTGATTGTTTTTGTTGTCATTTATGCCAATGAAAACCACATGTTTTAAAAAAAAATCTTATGAAGCAAAAGGTTTTATTGTGATACTCTTACAATTCTTGAGAGGAATAAAGTGACGGCACAGGTACAAAAGACAAGGAGGTTCCCTTTACATTGTGCTCTCTCCTGCATATCCATTACTGATCATCAGGATCTTCAGGCTGGACTACACGGTAGGTTTTAAATGATCTGGCATGGCTATTCCTTTGTTATACTGTCAATAAACCGTAAGGAAAAATAGTCAAGAAAGAACAAACTTCAGAAGTTCCTGTTAATCTATTTAAGACCTCTATTTCATTTGCCACAGGAAAAGAATGGATAAAACATTATAGCTTCAAAGCATTGTAGTAGAAACCTTGCAGGGACTACATGACAGTTATGTCAATTGCCCTCTTTGCATTAATCACTAGTCTTTCTGATTTTGCTGACTTTCGTTAATTTAAGACTGCAGCAAAATTTGTCTTAATCTAATTTCTGAGTAGACACAATGTGAAGTTCAAACCACCTGCTGGTAATGTGCAGTCCTTTCAATTCTCATGAGCTGAAATCTCAGTTCTTAGGTGATCTGGTCAATACATCATGAATGATTTTTTCTGAATATTGATTTTTACATTTATTTATTTATTCAAGATTCTTATTCAATACTGTAAATTTTGACATTTGTTTTAAGGGTTTACTAGTCTTTTCTAATCTTATAGAAGATTTTGGTTATCCTCTAAGCTTTTAAGAGAGAAAAGAAAAATATTTACTTCTGTATTTACTTAGTCCTAATTATCATAGTGACTTGTCTTAAGTTACACAAGAAATCTGTCACTGAAAGTTAACTGTATTTGACTAGGCAACCTCAGGCAGGCACATGAAATATTTTCTTCTGTCTCTGCAGGAAAAATAGAAATATGGGGGCATTTTTAATAGATTATTTAACCTATATATGTCTAATATGATTGTTGTGAATCCTATGAAGCATTCTTTTAATAAATGGCTAAAGATCATGATGCTGAAGAATTTTTAATACATCTGAAAAAGTTCAAAAGTAAGTTCTGTCAATTTGTCCTCAGTATAAACTTAAACTGGTGTAAAAGGCTCATGTGATTCATGGAGATGAGTACAGAGTACAGACTGCAACACCAAGATGTTATTTTAGAAGTGAGCTTCTTTACTCAGAATTGTATTTTGAACCCATGTTAGTTGTAGACCTATGGTCTTAAAGCAATGAATAAGTAGAGAAGTGAAAGTTTATGCACTAAATGTACATACTTACTACACTGACAGGTTCTGACCTTAAGAAAAGTGATAAAAAATACCCTCGAGTTAATTGCTGGGAGCTGTATCATAGATACCTAATGTAACATGCTCAAGACTTATGACATATTTCCCCTTGTGTTTAAAACTTAAAAATACATACTTAGACATAAACTCATGAGAAAAAAATTCCTTCCTGGTTGTTGATGGCAAACTGGGATTACTGGGCTGTTTTTAAAAGGTAAGATTTACTTTCCTGCTAAGCTATCTACAGACAAATTTAAATTCTTACTACCTTTCCCTCTTTAAATTAAAAAAAAAAGAAAGAAATGAAGCAACAATAAAAAAGCACTAACCTTCAAATGTTTAGAGATTTTGCTAAAATTATACTAGACAGGAGATACAGTTTTGTGATCTAGGTTTCAACAAAAAAAACTCTTCAGATGTGAACTCATATATACAGTAATGCTACAAAAACCTTTTAGTTCTGACTTCAGAGCTATAGAATTTTCAAAATATTAATAAAACACATACACAGACAATTAACTTACCATTGGGGAAAAAAGGCAGAAATAAAAAGAGGTCAAATTGATACAGCTCCCTTGAGACAGCCTTCTCTTAAGCAGATTCTCACTACAGACAGTTACAGAAAATTACTTCAGACCTATACATAATAGAAAACCAAGGGTCACAAACAAAAAGAAGAAAATATAAGTCACAACATGCAAGGGAAGCCATGAAATGAATGACAGTGCAATTATCATGACAGAGATAAGATGGAAACTTGTCAGAAATTGCTGCATGGTGCTCAGATATGGTAGGAGTGTGGAATTGATTTCTTCATGCTGTCTATTAGAAAAAGATTTCAATCAAAAAGTGAGGGAGTAGAACCTGACTTCGTACACACTCAGTTGCATGCGTGTGTGAGTCCTTTTACAGAGGCCCATAGCAGAACAAGAAGCTCAGAAAATCTGTTAGATCATGCAGAAAACAAAAAACCGTTCCACTCTTGAGTCCATGAAAACCAATAATTGCAGGAATGCAGAAATAAGGATTTTAAGTTTACTTTTATCCCACTAGAAAATTATTTTTAATGGGAATACAAAGAAGTTAAACAACTATTCCAAAATAAACAAGATAAAAGGGTCTTTGGACACTGGGAAATCAAGCTGAAGAGAGACATATCAGTAAGGATTCTTGCTTCAGCTGCTGTTGAGAAGCTAGGCCTGATAGATCCCATAAGGATGGAGATGAGAAGTTGCTTTTGCCTGTGCTGTGAATCTGACTGAAGATACTAGGCACTCTGCTGATAAACTCTCTTGCAAAAGAAATTAAGTTGCTGCAATTTCCATTGTGAAAAGTGCTATTTCTAGCCCTCAGAAAGTGTCTATTAGAAACCTTCTGGGAAACACACAGTGAAAACATTTAACTGAGCAACTACAGACATTTTGTAGATCATCTCCACTGAAGCTCCATCAAGTTGAACATGTGTTAAAAGAAAGGGGTGAAAAAAAATTCTAAGAACCCATTCGTATTCACTGGACTTCTGCAGCTCAGACATAATACATAAGGAAGTTCACTGGAGTAAAACTTACTCTCTTATTATCCATCTTAGAGGGCAATTAATCACTATTTCATATTTTGACTAGTTGCAATAATGACAGTAGTAAGCGAGAATCAATTTCTTATGACTGTCTAATCAGTATCAGATTATCTGTAAAACAGAAGAAACATTCTCTATGAGAATATCTCATCACTGAAAGAACATGACTACTCCTTAGGTCAGAAAACAATGAACCCACTAGTTCTTTACCAAATCCACTACTTGATCCTCAATACTGAAGAAAATAGAAAAAAAATAAGAGGAATAAGTGTATGATTTAATACGCAAACCTACTTCTAAACTTGGGACAAAGAGGTTCACTGCTTTTCCATAAAGAATGAAGCATGTATATCTTCCTCATTTCAAAATCTATATTAATTTAGGGTTAGGAGGAATAAGGATTTAAAGCAGATAGCATCTAATGCCATATAGTTGCCCTCAGAGCTCCAACTCGTCCTAAAGTCAGGGTGCATGCAATGACACTTTTTGCTTCAAAGATCCCTGATGTAACTGCTTTGAAGTTATATCCAAATTATATATAAGGGGCCTATTTTTTTTATCAAAAAAAAGGGAAACCAGAAAGAAATAAGACCTTCCTCATGTTAAAATGCAAAGATAATCAACTAGAAGAGCAGCAAAATTGGTGAAGGGGCTGTAGAACAAGTCTGATAAGGAACAGTTGAGCGAACTGTGGTCGTTTAGCCTGGAGAAGAGGAGGCTGAGGGGAGACCTTATTGCTCTCTGTAACTACCTGAAAAGAGGTCACAGAGAGGTGAGTGTTGGTATTTTCTCCCAAGTCATAGTTGATAGGACTAGAGGGAATGGCCTCAGGCTGCATCCAGAGAAGTTTATACTGGGCATTAGGAAAAAATTCTTCACTAAAAGGGTTATCAAGCACTGGAACAGGCTGTCCAGGGAGGTGGTTGAGTCACCATCCCTAGAGGTGTTCAAAAGGCAGGTAGATGAAGTTCTTGGGCACATAATGCNATTCAGAATATATAGTCCAACTCCACCTAAATGGCAATGGCAAATGGTTTTAAAATAAATTGTTGTTTCTCCTGTTCTTGCCAGTAAGCCAGTAAGTTGCTATTTAATAACTTTCTTATGCTTTTAGAAGCAGGTGACATGATGTTCCCGTCTGTTCCTGAATTTGTTAATTTTAAATTTTGCAAACACCACACTTTTGTACTACAGTGAATTCTAACAGCTAACACCTAGTGCATTTGCTGCTGTTTTAGAGCTGTGTTTGAAACTTTTAAAATTATACAGTATCATTAAGATCTAGATTTTATGGGTTGCTAGGCAAAGTAACTCTTTTAATGCTTTTAACAGGATTCTGACAATCCAAGAAACCACCATAATCAATTGAATGTACATAAGAAAGGCTGATTATAGTAACTGTGATGTCTTCATATCTCACTTAAGAGTTCTCTAATTTGTTGACAGAAACCTATAAATCCTACATAATTATAACCATTAGTTATAATTGGGATGAAAATATGTTCTTAATAACCATTTAAAATATAGCCTATTCTAAATATTTTAATTAATTTAATGGAAAGATGTAATTGCCTGTGTAATTTACTCTTAAAATCTTTTAAGGTGAAGAACTGACTGACACACATGCTGAATATCCTAAAGAAACTTGCTTTGATTTATTTGAATTCATAAGTGAATTAATGGATTCATTACTAAACTGCTCAGGAATAGCAATGTTTGAGACAAGAGTAAATGTCTTAATGGGAAATATTTTTTTAATAGAAATAGAATTGTTTTGTCAGAATAGATTTGGAATTTTACCATGAAGAGGGAGTTGATTTAGTTTTGGTTTAGTTTTGTTGTCTTTGTAGTATCTGAACATTTACAGAAACAACATAAAGTGACCTGTAGCAGGGCTATAGCTAGTATTACTACATATGAGAGTTTTCATGATCAAAGTAACAAAAAAGGTACTATTGATAGAACAGACATTACCAAAAATGTCTTACAAAGGTTTTAAATCCAAGTAAGGTTACATTTCAAAATATTCCCTCTTCAAAGGTTGAAACAATTAGATATCTGTTTCCCTAAGGTTAAGTAAGATGAAAAAACAACTGAAAAATACCTTGTATTTTTTAAAGGGAAACTTCTAGGAAGGAGCTTAATACTGGAAACCTCCAGAGAAAACCCAGACCCAGCACTGCAGGTATGTATGGAAATGTACAGTAAATTAGTTTAAAAAATGACAAAGTGAATACCACATGGTTTAAAACTATTGCCCTTTGATACTATGTTAATAAAGACTTAAAGCTCAAGGCACTATATGAAGTTAGCAGAATTATGGAAACAGATATCACTGTTTCATTTTCAATAAAATGTTTTGTTCTGTAAGAACACTGTATAAAGAAAATGAAGTGCTTCATATTTCTGTGTCTATCAAGGTATCTTTATTTCACTAGGCTTTAGATAATTAGAAGCAATTAGAGGTTCTCAAATTCCCCTGTGCACTATTTGAACATTTCAGAATAATTCATTATTTCATATAGGCAAATACTGTGTCTATGCTGCACTTTCACTTTCCAGCACAGACAAATGGGAAGCAGGACAAAATCACTGCTTCAGAAGAATAAGTAGAAAATGAAGCAAACAGACCAATGCTTCTTTTTTTTGAGGTGTTTTTTTTGCTTTGTTTTGGGTTTTTTTTAGAAGAAAATCCAACCTGTGAACTAATGCATTACAGAACCTGAAAAGAACCTCATATTTTATACAAATTTTCTTAGAACATCATCTTTCTTTACCCACTGGGCCCAAATCATAGGTTCAGTTTCAGTCAGAAACAAATGTCACCTCTTTCACAGACTATAACTCTAATCAAGATTTTATCAGAGACATTTTAGGTTCTTTATATTGTAAATGATCTTCTTAATCCATTAGGCTGATTATGCAAAGCATAATCCAGGGCCAGACTTTCAAGGTTCATTTTACAAATGGAACATCACTATCTTACTTTTAAATATTTCTGATAAGCGATTGCCAGTTCCACACATTTGGGTGCATCTCTGATGGGAAATGTAAATGGAGTTGATAATGTTTGCAGAATGTCGGGAAACTGCATGAGGCTTTTTATCAACTTTGATAAATTCTATTACATGCATATGGGCCAGTGCACTAGCTTCATCCTTTTTTAACCCTGGGAAAAGCAAGAAGCTGTTTGAAGCAAGATACATGGATGGATTTTTCCCTAAAAGAAAAAAAAATACCCACTAACACCAAATTCCCCAAGAACCAACTCCTCTCAGGCTTTCATTTGTGGTATTTTCAGACTTCCTTAATATGAAGATAATTTTCAGAGCACTGATGATGACAATAATACCTAATATAAAGTATACAGGTACAATTAACAAAATTGTGTGGTTTTAAATCTATATGAAATGAAATTAGAAAGCATAAAATATGTTTGCTTTAAATGGAAAACACCTTCTGAAGACATACTGTGTCACTCTTCTCCTTTTTTCCCATTATCCATAAAATACAATAAACAAGACACAGACAACAGATCCATAGGCAACATATGAGTGTTTAGAAAGAATTATCCTTTGTGAAACACCATAAGCATAGCACTGTATTACTTGTTCATAAAGAAGAAATTTTTAGCTTGCGAGTTGATTCCTGTGGTGAGATTATTCAACTAAAATTGCACTGAAATTCTACTAAATATATGTTATTATTTTACTGTTCTACTTCTGTGCAATATTGCTTCAGATATTTTAGGCATAAAAGGAGCTAAGCTTTGGGTCAATTAAAGAAGCTAAAAAAAAATTCTGAGTGATCTTCTAAAGATAATTTTATCCTGCAGCATGTCAAATAGTCTCACTGGTATATTTAGAAGACTAGGAATAAAATATACATACATGTACATGGAAAGACAGACGCCACAGGAATCAACAATGAAAGTAAAAATCAAATTTATTACCTTGATTAAAGTCTACTGAAGTAAAAGTTTGGGGTTTTGTTGTTTGGTTTTGTGGTTTTTTTTTTTAAATGACTCCTCTTTTAAAGCAAAATTAAAGGCAGAATTGCCTACAACCAAATAAAATATTAAACAAGTCTCCATTGCTTACTTGACTGAGGAGGAAGGGTTTTATATGGTTTTGAATATAAACAGGAATAAAAGCATCAGGCTGAAACAGAGGAGAATTGTGGGAAAAGATACCATGTATCTGTATAGAATCTCTTACAGTTTGGAACTCTAATGTTTTTCATTAGGCTTTTTACTTCATCCCAAGAAAAAAATATTTAGTGCAGAAATTTCAGGGTATTCTTTAAATTTTGTTTTTATCATTTTTGTGAAAAGAAATGTAGGGTGTCATCCAATTAGTTTAACATAAATACAATTGGAGAAATTTAGGGAGGTCTCACAGATTTCTAAAATATTAGGCCAGATCAGGGTTTTTTTCTATTCACATATACCATCAGGTCTTACCTCAGAATGAAGAGCAGTATAGCCCTCTTGTTTATACCATTTTCTCACCCTTTGTTTCATACTTTCAATTTGCATGTGAAAAAGATTGAAGATTTGACCTGGACCACAGCTTTATTAGTCCTATAGTAGTGATTACATGCACAATGTAGAGATTTATTATTATTGTTGTTAATATTGCCTCATCATTCATCATTATTGCTATGGTTATTGTTACTTTTATTTCAGTCAGAATAAATCTATGGTTTGCCATTATTTGTTGAAGGTCTGTCCTCCTAGGTTCATCAGACCTGGTTGTTAGTATGCACAACAACCCCAAGCAGAGCTACAGACTAGGAGAAGTCTGCCTAGAAAGCTGCCCAGAGGAGAAGGACCTGGAGGTGTTGGTTGACAGCCGTCTGAACATGAGCCAGCAGTGTGCCCAGGTGGCCAAGAAGGCCAATGGCATCTTGGCTTGTATCAGAAACAGTGTGACCAGCAGGTCNTTAGGCTGGAGAAGAGGAGGCTGAGAGGAGACCTCATTGCTCTCTACAACTACCTGAAAGGAGGTTGTAGAGAGGAGGGAGCTGTCCTTTTCTCCCAAGTGACAGGGGACAGGAAAAAGAGGGAATGGCCTCAAGCTCCACTAGGGGAGATTTAGGCTGGACATTAGGAAAAAAAAATTCACAGAAAGGGTCGTTGGGCATTGGAACAGGCTACCCAGGGAGGTGGTTGATTCACATTCCGTGGAGGTATTTAAAAGACAGGTGGATGAGGTACTGAGGGGCATGGTTTGTGTTTGATAGGAAAGGTTGGACTTGATGATCCAATGGGTCTTTTCCAACCTTGTGATTTTGTGAAGCAGAATTATGCAGGTATAATATTAGATGTATTTGCTTGTGCTTATAGACTTGGACTCAGTTCTCCTGACGATAAAGATTGGCTTTGTTATCCATAAAAGCTGTCTGTCTTTCTTCCCCTTCCATCACTTCGATTACAGATGATCTGATAGTCTGACAGGAGACATTGCAATCATGTCCATGGCCCTTCTTACTGCAGTTTTAAAAGCATAGAAAGAAAAGAAGCATTGCAGGCATATGAGGACATAAGTTTATTTTAGCTTGTTGTTGGCTTGTAGTGTAAGGTTCTGTGGAGCCTTATGGATTAAACTTTTATCACACAGTTGCTCTCTATAGATACTTCCAGTCCTACATTCCCAAGACAGGCAGTAAAAACTAATACAGTTAAAAATGTGCTGACAGATTAAAGAAAAGTAATAAACTCTTTTTCATTCACTTCTAATTCTGTTACTGAATGTAAGTAAGAGTTGGCAGCATGAGGGTTTCAAGGATGAAGTAATATCCTGACTTTGTGATCAACCACTTTTTTTCACGGTGTTTCCAGCAATATGAGGGATTAAGATTTTTGAATTAACTCTCCTAAATACAAAATAAGACTGAGTCACCACATTTGCCCCAGAGGAAATCCAGAGACAAGAGTAAATACAGCCAGTCTATATCCCTGTTGACTCAAGGTTGCAGAACATTCCCTGGCACTTTATGTTTAAAGATGCTTATGTACGTATAATTACAGTTTGAGCTGAGAGTTTAAGGTCAGATCTCTGAGGCAGGACATGGCTGTTTTCAGGCTTGCAAAACTCTTCATCAAAGATATGGAAAACAGTAAAGGCTTTCTGATCTTCTGACCTCCCTTTCACAAAAGGAAATATAGATATATTAAACCTTTACTTCTGAAATGTCTTTTCAAGGAAAATATTCTATTATTTCTCCTATTCAGGAACTTCCCAAACTGTACATTACATTTCAAAATGAGTCTCTTTTTTCTTTTTCTTCACTGAAAAAATACTACTGATGAGTCTGTGTAACTTATAATTACATATGTAAGCATACTAGGGCTGAGGATTTTGTCTTTGCATTTTTATTTCTTTATCTCTCTTTGTCTTTCCTTCTAGATATCCAAATTATATATATCTCTATAACTTAAAGTCAGTCTTCAATGCAAAATAACAAGGCATATTTTACTGTGTAGTTATAATAATACTTTTTTTCTTTGCTGATTATATCTATATTTCTAGAAGATATCGAGTCGTCAATATACCCATGAGCAGCACCATCCAGAATCTTTATTCCATTTGTTACAGCATCATTTCCACCTCAATGCTTCCTTCTTTTGTCCATTAGCTAAAAATGCAAATATCTGCCAATATTTCCTTGACTCATGATTTATGTAAAATCTGAAGCAATTGTACAATGTTCTTTGCCCTGACCTTTTCAGGAATTTGTCAGCACAGACCACCATTGAGTGTTTAGGTAAATGATGGTTTGGAGAGTTACGCGGAACTTCTGCAAGGTTTAAATTGTAACACAGCAGGGATTAGAAAACACACAGCAAAAGGGGTGTGTGGGGGGAAACAAGCAAGGAAAAACATCAGCAAATGACCCTCAGGAGTTACTGGTCAGGTGTTGACAGGAGGTACCTGGCCATTCCTGCCATTGGGCCTGGGTCTGATGGCTGTGAAGGAGCTAGGTAGGACTGAAACTGGAAAGGATCAGGCTGCAAGGAGCTTTCTTGTGGGCTCCTCCATAGCTCAAGGCTTCTCTAAGCCCAGCCCTTGGTCCTGGCCAGCACCACATGCCCAGCTCAGTGTTACAGGATTGTGTCCTGGGGATAAGCTTCTCATACTTAATAAAGTCATGAAAGAATGAGCAGCACTAACTAAATGTCTTGGACTTTTACTTTAGATTCTTCATGCAGCATCACATTTCTAAGTATTTGTGAGGTCTTATTGAGATGTTAATATGTTCCAAAAAGTAGGGTAAATATACCAAAAGTCAGTAAACAGATGATAAATGTTTTTAAATCTGCTTATTCACATTCATGTAAATGAATTTTGAATTATTTATTGTATTGCAGATATATAGTTTCAAGAGGACTTCTGGAAGTCACTCAGTCTACCTCTTACTGTCCTAAGGGAAGGATAATTATGTTCATGGCAGTGTTAAACTGGTTTATAAGCCTCCAGGGAGACAGATTCTCTAGCCCTCTTGCAAAGGCTAACCCAGTTCTTGATTTTCCCTGATTCCCTTTCCTTTTCTGACCTACTCAGGATATTAACCCTCTAAACATTCTGGGATTTGAATATTCTGAATTCTCCTACTGTCTTACCATATTTCCATCAAACACACCTTCTAATTTTCATGTCCTACTTCAATGCAAGTCCTTCACTCTTCTGAATCTTTTCCACTATAAAAGTTTATTACCATTTTTAACCTGTGGTATTTATTTAGCTAGACTAAACTAGGGCAAGTCCTTCAACTATTCCCTACTGATCTTTCATTTTAAGCCTCCCAGTGTTTTACTCCTTCACAGAAATGTTAATGTCCTAACTTGGATGTATTACTTAAGACTGCCTTAGGAAGTAACAGAGAATGACTCAAAGCAGACAAGAATATATTTTTTTTTTTTGACCTTTCTGTCCTCTGAGATTTAGCTAAACAGTTCTACGTTGCAAAAGATACCTTTTTTAAAATCTTGTTTCACAGCTGTTTACTTTTGCCTGGATTTAGAGTAGGAACAAATTTTTTTTTTTTTTTTACCATATTATTTGGTACAATGCATAAAACCTGAAGAACACCTATTTTAGCCACGTGAATTTGAATTTATGCCAGAAGAGGTGTCTTAGCCCTTAATCTGACATTTTTAATGCTCTCTGCATGGAACTGTGGAGATACATCATCTGTGGAAGCTTTTTGAAGCAAGTCCCAGAGCCTGTGTCTCTCTTGAGCGATTTAAGACTGGTAGATATGTCAGAGTATTTGAAATCTTACAAAAAAAAGGTAAAATGCACAAGTCCTATTGTAAAGCAGGATATTTTTGGAAAACAAAACAAAAAAAAATCCAAACAAACCAAGAAACCCCCCAAACCTTTTAAAATATTATTTATACTTCTCAAAAAAGCAGAAAAAATAATTTAATACATACCAACCAGGATCAGGCTATGAAAGTAGTATTGACAGAGTGGTATCAAACTGATCTTTGAAGCATCTAGCTTTTTCATTTGTCCTAGATACTTTCAACTCTGAATTCAGCTGAGATTACAACTTTATGTCTTTGTTGCACAGAGATGGATGCATCAGTAAGTAAATATTCACTAGAGAATAGCGCAATATGACACAGGCCAGGCTGCAATACCAAAACTGTAGGCAGTGTCAGACTCCTAAGCTCTAACATGTGTCTGAATGTGCACGACTTCTGTAATGTTTGGAGATACCTTCTTCATGATACACTGAAAATATCTAGGCAAAACACAATTTCTGTAATTTTCTTTTATTTTTTTTAATTTATCACGGCAATCTACAGAAATATTACTTAGTGTGTTACAGAAAACATGGATTTCTCACTGAAAACATNCTATTCCCTACTGATCTTTCATTTTAAGCCTCCCAGTGTTTTACTCCTTCACAGAAATGTTAATGTCCTAACTTGGATGTATTACTTAAGACTGCCTTAGGAAGTAACAGAGAATGACTCAAAGCAGACAAGAATATCTTTTTGTTTTTTTTTGACCTTTCTGTCCTCTGAGATTTAGCTAAACAGTTCTACATTGCAAAAGATACCTTTTTTTAAATCTTGTTTCACAGCTGTTTACTTTTGCCTGGATTTAGAGTAGGAACAAATTTTTTTTTTTTTACCATATTATTTGGTACAATGCATAAAACCTGAAGAACACCTATTTTAGCCACGTGAATTTGAATTTATGCCAGAAGAGGTGTCTTAGCCCTTAATCTGACATTTTTAATGCTCTCTGCATGGAACTGTGGAGATACATCATCTGTGGAAGCTTTTTGAAGCAAGTCCCAGAGCCTGTGTCTCTCTTGAGCGATTTAAGACTGGTAGATATGTCAGAGTATTTGAAATCTTACAAAAAAAAGGTAAAATGCACAAGTCCTATTGTAAAGCAGGATATTTTTGGAAAACAAAACAAAAAAAAATCCAAACAAACCAAGAAACCCCCCAAACCTTTTAAAATATTATTTATACTTCTCAAAAAAGCAGAAAAAATAATTTAATACATACCAACCAGGATCAGGCTATGAAAGTAGTATTGACAGAGTGGTATCAAACTGATCTTTGAAGCATCTAGCTTTTTCATTTGTCCTAGATACTTTCAACTCTGAATTCAGCTGAGATTACAACTTTATGTCTTTGTTGCACAGAGATGGATGCATCAGTAAGTAAATATTCACTAGAGAATAGCGCAATATGACACAGGCCAGGCTGCAATACCAAAACTGTAGGCAGTGTCAGACTCCTAAGCTCTAACATGTGTCTGAATGTGCACGACTTCTGTAATGTTTGGAGATACCTTCTTCATGATACACTGAAAATATCTAGGCAAAACACAATTTCTGTAATTTTCTTTTATTTTTTTTAATTTATCACGGAAATCTACAGAAATATTACTTAGTGTGTTACAGAAAACATGGATTTCTCACTGAAAACATTCAGAAAAAATAACTGTGTGTACTCAAATGATTTGAGTATAATGCTAACTGGAGAAACAGACACTCTTATCTGCAGAATTTGAAATATACCTTGATGATCTAGCTTTTCTTACACTGAAAGAAATCTTTTTTTTTCCCCCCTCTTTATTTCTCTCCTATCACCCATAACTTGAAGTATAATCTTTATTAGCTGAATTGGTATTTAGAATGTAGTACTGGCATCAGCAAAAAAATGAGAATTCCTCATTTTCAGCTGTTGAGCTTTAGCCAGTTTCTTTGCCCAAATGCTGCATAGGAGAATTATGAATCAGAAACCCGTGGTCTCTAAATAGGAATCCAGTGGGAGGCAAAGACTAGTTTTCTCTTATATTTCAAAAGCATTGCTGACTAGAACTGGTTGAATTTTGTAAGACATAGTCCTTATTCAGCATCCACATCATCCTGGGTTTCATCAGACTGTATACTCAGGGAATTTTTGCACTCTTTAGTCAACTCTTATGTAGAAGAATATTCAATCAATAATTCTTTCTGTGATTAACGACCGAAATTATCCTTGAGCTATTTTTGAAAGCAATATACCTGCATGTTCAATAACTGGAGTGTCCAGTTTGACTGTTTAGAACAACTCCTTCTCTTCAGTTACTGCACTTGAAAGGAAAAAACAAAATATCAAGAAGAGATATCTAGCAGACCTTCTAGAAGTCCTTAGTAATATAGATTTAATGCATATAATAAACTGCTAAACTTTAACCAGAAGGATCACTATTAAAATAAAATTCCTTACTGCCAGGAATCCAAAGGCACGGCAGAATGGAGAGCAATCATTGTGCGCATATTTTTCTGCACAAAACTCTGTGAAGGAAGAACCAAGTCTATACCTGGTAACATGTAGTCATAGTTTTGAATTTCTTAGGAAAAACAAATACACACACATGCACACACGTACAATTCTCTAGGACTTGGCACGTCTGTTGAAAAGGACTCAACTCTGTTTCCGTTATGTGGCTGACAACAAAAATTAGAAAGTTAGATGAGACATGAAAGAAGGAAATGAATTTGGCAACCTGACCCCCTTATACCACAAAGGAAAAAGGGATAAGAGCACACTCAATTTCTCTAACTGACAAGAGGATACCCAGCAGGAGCAAACAAGAACAAAAACTGTTGCCTGACCAAAGGAATCCTCTGCCAAATACACTGATCTCTGAAAGAACTTCAGAGTGGGAAGTGGAAAAAAAGTTTCTAACTGTGACCCCAGGTATCATCTTGCATTTCTAGAGAAAGAATTTGGAAACAATTCATCTGGTGTAGGCAGAAAAGCAGTTTTTCCCTAGAGGAAAAGTGCAACTATGTCTAGAATAAGGTACTGATTTTTATTTTTTTTCCCTGATGGAGGTAGCAAACTAAGTCTCCATTTTAAATCAGCAGAATTCTTGGGTAAAATTTTTAGTACCATTTAGTTAGTATAATCTGCTGGGTTCTACCACTACTTAAAGGAATCTTAAATATACTTATAGTTATATACTGTGATTATATAATTAAATAGGCAGGCAAGTATGACTACTCTACCCTTGCACCATAAGCAGATTACCTTCCTAAAAGAAAGAACTGTACTGATATGTGTGCTCAATTATCTCAATTATCTCCACATCATGGTCCAAATGCCCTAATACTTAAAGTGGTATAAATTCCTCTGTCAGACACCACAAAGCTCTTCTGATAGCAAGAAAATTGAGACAGATTTGATGTTCATGTAAGAAAGGAAGATGCCCAAGCTCTATATGACTTAAAATGTGCTTAGACTTCTTCCCTGTGAAAGGAGTTAGGATATCTATGAGGTTTCAGTACATTTCTTTTGATGTTGTTTATTTACCACTCTTGGAAGAGAGAAAGAGCACAAGGAAGAATAAACATAGATTTAACTAACAAATTAGGGCTGAAGAACTCAGGGGAAAAAAAATAAACATCAGAATTCTGCAGTTATCCCTGGTCTGTAAATCTCACTTACTTTTTCAGCCCTTCTCAGGTTTCCTTTTCCATTTGCATTTATAACATATTCTAATTCCTTGAAACAGTTCACAGGGAGTAAGGAATCTTATTGACACATCATAAACCTTCATACTCCATAGCATCTTTTCTGAATAGGGCTGTGCTACATATATTAAGGATTTTTGTTCATTTATTTGTTTGGGGGTTTTTTTATGACAGTAACTGTAAAGAATGTAAGTGTTAATAGATTAAATAATGTTTTCTACAGAATTATGTGTTAAACATGAAAGTAGCATCCTTTGATTACATACAGAATTCCAGTAGTTCTTGTAAAAACAAGAAAAGGCACTTACTGAAACACAGAGGAATGTGTCAAGAGTTAAGATACAATCATTTTGTTTAAAAACTGCAAAATATTGCAAATAATATTTAATGTAACATGAATGTTATGAAAAAAGCTTAGTGATATTTAAAAGAAGAATGGTATATGTGCAGACTTCAATAGATGTTTCAAGATAAAACAGTGTACGGCAGTACGCTGGAACCGAGAGGGATGATAAAAAGTAGGGTATAGGGCTGGTAGTGGAGCCCTCATAAACAGCTAAGCATGCAGTCCTGCAGCTTGACAAAGCTGGTTTTAGGAGTAATTATGTAAACTCAGAAGTAATGGTGAAGGACCCCCGATGCTGACAATTGATGTAACACACACATACATGCGCACATCCCACCCTCCTTTCCCCTCCAACCATGATGAAACCACTGGCTTTAGGACCCAGAGGAGCAAGGGAAGGGTAAAACCAATTGCTGGAAAGAGGTAGAACCAAAGAAGTATATGCATAGGAAGGTTAACATTGTTATTACTATAACTGAAACTTTTCCTCTATGAAAGTATTCTAACTGTACAATTCTTTATTTTCTATTACAATCAGTTTTAGATGGATAATGATTACACTTTTAAGACTGAAATTATACTAATGATAAGTTGTTGGCTTTATGTATATACATACAGAAGATGTGCTTCCTCTTTGCTCATAATCAGGATATTGAATGTAACACCATAAGATATCAGCATGAAATGTAGACAACCTACTGCAGCTGGTAGTTGCTAACCCTCTGTATGGTGGCTGTGTGACTCAGACTCTTCGTTCCAAGCACTTTTCAGGAGCCTCCACAAATATTGTCTCCAGTTTTAGAATGCTGGATGAAATGTGCAGGTGTAAATTGTGCCATTTCATTTCACATACACTAACCAAAGGGGTCCACAAACTCTCCTTTTGTCAGACTTTTCAGAAGAACATTCATTCTACACACAAAGAAACGACAGCAACAGCTGGAGAACAGTGGTTTAATTGGATTGGCACTAACTGCAACAAACAGAAACCACTTTTATTTTAGAGTGAGGGAGGACATCATTGCCTAGTGATGGCAAACTAGACCTGAAAACTCTTTTATTACTTTGGATTAGTTTTGTTTTGTAATTTCAAGGTCATCACTTCACCTCTTTGATTCTCTGTTCCTCTCCTACTTATTTATCAGTTTGTGTACTTAAATGATAGTCTTTAAGGCCATGACTGCCTCTTACTATTTGGATTTGATGCTCGTAAAGTACAAAGTTAATACATTCCTTATCTTGACTGGGACATCTTGTTTTTGCCATTGTACACAATGACAACAAAGCTTCTTTGATGAGGCAAAGTGATTTGCAATGGATAAGGTTGATATACTTTTCTTTTTTCAGTAAGGAAGTATACAAGGAAGTGTCAGAAATACATAGGCTGCTATTGTTCAACATGTAATATCTCTGTAGGTAAAAGTACCAGCACAAATACATATGATGAATTTAAATTAGTGTTCTGTGCTGATGCTGGTAGTTTGTAGCTATTATATCCCTGGATGCAGAAACACAATTTCAAATCAAGTTTGACATAGGTTTACCTGGTGACACAGAGGAAGTGCTGGATTGCCTGGTCTGACCGTATCACTTGTAATGAGTGACTTAATATTTATGATAATAAAGCTTGCTGCATCCCTTGTATAAGCTTGACACAGA
>WAAB01012035.1:0-17759 GCA_013389865.1 Piaya cayana | reverse complement strand
AGTGATATTTAAAAGAAGAATGGTATATGTGCAGACTTCAATAGATGTTTCAAGATAAAACAGTGTACGGCAGTACGCTGGAACCGAGAGGGATGATAAAAAGTAGGGTATAGGGCTGGTAGTGGAGCCCTCATAAACAGCTAAGCATGCAGTCCTGCAACTTGACAAAGCTGGTTTTAGGAGTAATTATGTAAACTCAGAAGTAATGGTGAAGGACCCCCGATGCTGACAATTGATGTAACACACACATACATGCGCACATCCCACCCTCCTTTCCCCTCCAACCATGATGAAACCACTGGCTTTAGGACCCAGAGGAGCAAGGGAAGGGTAAAACCAATTGCTGGAAAGAGGTAGAACCAAAGAAGTATATGCATAGGAAGGTTAACATTGTTATTACTATAACTGAAACTTTTCCTCTATAAAAGTATTCTAACTGTACAATTCTTCATTTTCTATTACAATCAGTTTTAGATGGATAATGATTACACTTTTAAGACTGAAATTATACTAATGATAAGTTGTTGGCTTTATGTATATACATACAGAAGATGTGCTTCCTCTTTGCTCATAATCAGGATATTGAATGTAACACCATAAGATATCAGCATGAAATGTAGACAACCTACTGCAGCTGGTAATTGCTAACCCTCTGTATGGTGGCTGTGTGACTCAGACTCTTGGTTCCAAGCACTTTTCAGGAGCCTCCACAAATATTGTCTCCAGTTTTAGAATGCTGGATGGAATGTACAGGTGTAAATTGTGCCATTTCATTTCACATACACTAACCAAAGGGGTCCACAAACTCTCCTTTTGTCAGACTTTTCAGAAGAATATTCATTCTACACACAAAGAAACGACAGCAACAGCTGGAGAACAGTGGTTTAATTGGATTGGCACTAACTGCAACAAACAGAAACCACTTTTATTTTAGAGTGAGGGAGGACATAATTGCCTAATGATGGCAAACTAGACCTGAAGACTCTTTTATTACTTTGGATTAGCTTTGTTTTGTAATTTCAAGGTCATCACTTCACCTCTTTGATTCTCTGTTCCTCTCCTACTTATTTATCAGTTTGTGTACTTAAATGATAGTCTTTAAGGCCATGACTGCCTCTTACTATTTGGATTTGATGCTCGTAAAGTACAAAGTTAATACATTCCTTATCTTGACTGGGACATCTTGTTTTTGCCATTGTACACAATGACAACAAAGCTTCTTTGATGAGGCAAAGTGATTTGCAATGGATAAGGTTGATATACTTTTCTTTTTTCAGTAAGGAAGTATACAAGGAAGTGTCAGAAATACATAGGCTGCTATTGTTCAACATGTAATATCTCTGTAGGTAAAAGTACCAGCACAAATACATATGATGAATTTAAATTAGTGTTCTGTGCTGATGCTGGTAGTTTGTAGCTATTATATCCCTGGATACAGAAACACAGTTTCAAATCAAGTTTGACATAGGTTTACCTGGTGACACAGAGGAAGTGCTGGATTGCCTGGTCTGACCGTATCACTTGTAATGAGTGACTTAATATTTATGATAATAAAGCTTGCTGCGTCCCTTGTATAAGCTTGACACAGATCCCAGTGGCAGAGAAGGAACAGCTATCTAAATTAAACTGAATATGTCTTGATTGAAAATGAAGGAAATTATATTAACCAGTCACCTGTGGGTACATGTCATATGCTACCCTGTGCTGAGTTTGATGGTATAAGTGTCTAGTATATTAATGTATTTCAGGCTTTGACATAGCAAATAAGGAACATCTCCCTCAGTACGAGGAGACAGGCTGGCACCTTGTCTTAGCAGTTTACTAAAATCTTTCTAATGCTACTGGCAACTTGCTTAACTACAGACATTTTGTCTATGAACCGTGTGTGACATGGGGTGAGGCTTGACCTACTGGTTTCTATATCAGTGCACTGAAGTTCAGTACAATCCTCAGATAATATAAGAAACCTATGTAAACAACTTTAAACCTGTTCTTGAAATATTCTCTTCCTTCAAAGCAGGTAATTAAATTATTTTTACAATGTAGCATGAAGTTAAATTCTGCAAGTTTGAAATCTACATACTGCTATAAGAAGCAATAGAAATTAATCATTAAAATTTTCCATAAATCTCAGATGTGTTTGAAATCAGATGCTAATATTTTTAAAACCTCATCAGGAAACCTTGCCAGGAAGGATAAAAAAATCATAGACAATTAATTTATATTCCAAGTATATAATGGAAAAAACCTATTCATTTTTAGAATAATCATAGTAGTGCAATATGTTCTCATGAGGAAACTAACATCCAGTGTAAAACATTAATGTACATTTAGTAGATGGCTTATTATATGAATATATTTTATTAAACCTTCAATTGATGATTTGGGGTTATTTACCTCTGTGCATTTCTGTAAGAATTAAAACATTCAAGTTGTTCCTCTGTGTCTTAAAAGTGATTGCAAATCTTGAGCAATAATTTTCATGTTTACTCACTTTCCTTATTTTCCAGACTTCTTGAACTTTGCATTGCTCTGGTAAGGAACACATTGGCTTCATTAAATTTATGAAGAAGTCTTCTAAAAATGTTATTTTTCAGTAGCTACTAGTTCTTCACTGTATCAAATGCAAGGCCATGTGTTTCTTATTTGATCAGCTGCCCATTTGAATTAGGTTATCTACAATGATATTGAGTATAGTTAAGTTGGAATCTAATGCTAAACAAGTTCTGGTAGAGTTTCAAAGAGGTTTAGGTCTAACAATAACCTATGTGTAAATGTTTAATTTACTCATTTCTCTCTGACTTAAAATCCTCATTGATTCAATTAGAATAAGTCTGTGCCTACGGATTATCTTGCTTCATGTTGTTTAAGTCTATGTGGCCATCAGTCATTCTTCTTATACTAACATCTGTGGAAAAGTAAACAAGAATTTTCAGACACAATTTGACTCACAAATACACATTAGTTTAAGGACACAATGGTGATTAGACCATAGGCTGATATCTGATTATTTTTTAATATTTGTTTCCTAAACATTAGGAACAAAAATGTTCTCCAAGGTAGTCTGAACCTGTCTTCATATGTAGCTATACACTAAACACACTAAGTTGTAAACAGGCTTACAATCATCTTCCAAAATTCAGTAAAGTATATTATATTAGCAATCCCTGGGGGCAGAATAGGAAAACTGCACTGTTTTAAAACCCACAATTTTTTGTAACAAAAATTACTTCTGAACTATATCGTTTATTTATATGGCAAAAATCCTTGGTTTAGGAGACAAGAAAATGCAGAGGGTGAATAGAAACTCAGGGAAAATTTCTCTTTAATAAAGCACACAAAAGAACATCAGTGCTTCTTGTATCTTGTATCTCTTCTTTTCAGCTGAATATGTAGGAGTATTAACAACCATCTAGTCCTTTATGGTTAAAGAATACAATAGTACGCTTTGTTACGGTGACTGATTTTTTTCAATTTTCCTGTCTTTGCAATCTATTTCACACTGTATTTGTCTATTTCACACTGCAAATATCACTGCTGCATTTAGCATCACAATAAAAACTGGAGTTACTGCTAAATTCTGGGAAGATACAAAACACAGGTCAAGAGTGTTGACAAAATGAGAAAGCCAGGTTTAATATTCTCTAGTGGTTTACAAGTGTTTACAGAATGTACCCAGTCTCCTGGCCCAATGTAGTCAGTAGCTCTCATGTTTTGGAGCACTTACTGGAACCCAGTAGAACATGTTGGATGAAAATCTATTTTTCACCATAAGGCCATCTGTTTGGAAGGGATGCTGAGAACAGGAAGTCAACATGGTTCCAGCAAATCATTCTTGACTGCTTAGCTGTACTCGACCTCAGTAATAATGAAGGAAAGGCAGTCCTATCAGAACAGCTCTTGAAATCAAGGAATTCTTAGATGAGATTTCCATGCTATTCTAGTCTTTGCCAAACATTTGCCACTATAAGGTGTTAATTTCAGAGTAATTGTCTGAATGATGTAAATACAATATCTAATAGCACCTTCCATTTTTTTTCCTTTTCCCAATGGATAATTGAGTTGTGGTATTTTATAGTACTTTTTATTAAAGGATCAAGATATATAGTATTTTTTATAAGGTATGAATATACCAGTTATAAATCAAATAGTATAGTAAGTCCAAAACATGGAATTCAAGTGAGATAGGGGATAAAATATCTGCTAAGAAGAACAGATTCATGACCACCCGAGGAACTTAAATATATGTAAGTCTGTAGAACCTGATGAGATACATGCCAGAGTCCTGAGGGAATTAGCTGATGTGGTTGCCAGGCCACTCTCCGTGATATATGAAAAGTCATGGACTCAGGTGAAATTCCTGGCAGCTAAGAAAAATGAACCATTGTATCCAGTTTTTAAAAGGCTAGAAATGAATCACACATACAATATGTGTTTAAGTTGTATTTATATTATGTAAGAACAGAGGTAATCACCTTCTAGATTTCTTGTCTTCTAGAAACACAGATGCACTTGAAAGCACAAACTCATGCATAAGCTACATCAAGAAGAAACTAGCTCTAAATCATCCAGTGATTTTAATGCTTATTTTAGATTAAAGATGTTTGAGCTGTTAAAAAAAATATATACATATTGATGAAAAGAAACTATAATAGAGAATTGCCAATATTTCACTTGTAGTAATTTCACACTTTACTAGAATCCTCATTGAATGATCCACTGTTGTTTAAAACACAACTTTATTTTAAAAGAATATTTTACAAAACACTCGATACAAAGATTATTCTTTATTCAATTGACTTGCTATTATATATCAATTAACATTTTCAAGCATCAGTCCCCAAGTATCCCATCTCTGGACAAACGGTCTTTTACTTGACATTTTACTGCCATAACTATGATGAACTCCTTAACATTTGTGGAACTGTCCTGTAGAATTCACATTAAGTAGCTTTTTTTTTTTTTTTAACTCTACCAATTAGATCTTCAGTTTGCTCTGATTTTATAGATCTTTGAATCCTCAATAGATCGTTGATTGTCTTTAAAGGCTTTTAACTATTTAGATCAGTCTTTATAACTTCGTCATACTGGCATTAATTACTTTTACCTGCATTTGGAATTACTAACATTTTATTTACTAGCTTTTCCAAAAGTTTCTTGAATATCTTTACATTTTCATGTGGGGAGAGGGGGAGAGGGTGGGTTTTGCTTTGTAGTTTTCTTCACAGATATTGAATAAAAATAAATTTTGAATTCAAAAAATCCTCTTGCAATTTATATTGCTCAAGAATGAGGTTACATATAGGCAATGAATCTGTGTACTTTTTATTCCTTAGCACTTATTATGCTTCCTTTGTTTGTATGACTCAACACAATTGAATTTCATACTACACACAATGAACTAAAGTGAGTTAAGGAATAGGTTTTTCAAAGACCTATGATGATATCAGCAGTCTCACTACAGTATATCTACACAGACACTGAAAGAAAAGCTGTATCAGAGGCATCATTTCTCTTTTTAAAGGAACAATGGTTTTGCTGTTTAGCTGCCAAGAGATGCAACGTGTCCCTCCTGTAAATACAGGGTCTTTGTAGTCGTTATTATTGATGTTCCTTCTAAGTAACTGCATTAGGTTGTTTGTGTGTTTGCTTGTTCCATGCTAAATTCCACACCTGGAATTTTACTGTTTTGTAGCTGCATTCATAGTATCATCTCATGATTGTACCTCGGTTTGCTATAATCGTTTTGGGATCTGGGGCCAGCCATACTTGATACATCATGAACAAGATGCATTCAGTTTTGTTCCTGAGCTTTAAAATAGGCTGCCTCTTTCCTTTTTCTGTGCTTCCATGAGAACATAGGAATTTTACCCATCTGTTGCACTGTGTTACTGTGTTATACTGAATGACAATGAATGTAATGTTCAGAATCAGTAATATATATTCTTTTAGAACTGATCTATTCTTCACATAAAACTCTTTTTTCTTGCTAGTTTCTGTTAGTCCAGGGACCTACCTGTTCTCTGGGCTTTCTGTATTTTATTAGTGCTGTTCAGAAAATGTTGTCCTACTGACTAAATTCTTTGGCAAATGTTTTAATATTACAGGCATCTGTTCAACTGATATCTCAGACATCTGTTCATCTGAATAATTCTTTTCCTATATTGTCCTTCTGTGAAATGATGCAAGAGAAACTGCTACAGGAATTTATCTTCTGGGATTCTCTGTTACTTTCACAGCAGACTTTTGTAATTTTGTGATTTTGCACGACAGAATTGATAGTGAAGGAGGCGGCAGGCTGTCAAGAATGTTCTCTAAGGAGCTGCGATCTGTTCCAGCTTGTACTTGGCATCCAAGCAAGGTGCATACTGTATTCATGAGTTTTCTGCAACAGTGGTGAATAATGTTTGGGCTTTTTCCTGTCACTCTAGTTTCATTTCACCACTGTCATTAAGTTTGAGGTTAGTGGGTTTCCTTCTTGAAACAATTATTGTGTTGCTTTATTGTCATTTGATTTTGAGGTGACAGTTCATGTTTGGAGGAAGAGTTTTATCCAAATTGATGGGACACAATTTTTTCTTCTATTTCTTCAACTCTTATAAATATTGTATAATTGGGCTAATGTCAGCATTAAATTACTTGACTAAATCATATTTGGCATAGATTATAAAGCTTTTTCAGAAAAGGCTTTAGCTTGCTTGGATGTTTCGCTTCAGGTCCATTCTAGGGCCTCCTCTTCATAGTAGGTGGTAAGTTGGACTTGATCAAGACAAAGCTGTATTCTGATGAGATGCAGTCTTTGTGTGTGTTGCTGATTAACAGGACCATCAGATCTCTATCATTTCACCAATGCTGTTTAATGCAAAAATGATGCTAGTGGCAATTTCAGTACCTGTTAGTTAGTATTGTTGTATTTCTCCCCCTCTTTTCTTGGACAATCTCTTGTGTTTAAGTTATACAAAGGACATTCAAGACATACAGTAACTTTTCCCATACAGAGTATGGTCTGGCAATATTCAGACTGAGCATCCAGTACATAAACACACTGCCTGCCAAAATGTTAAGTGGATACGCTGTGTTATTGCTTGCGTATCATGAGTTGACACATATGTGGACCAGCTGGTGCCTTTCTTTTCTACTGCATCAGTTAATTCATGCCAAATGCTTCTTAACTTTTCTGTCATGCCACATGTGGTACTTTGGACACTGTTCTTAAGTACAACCATTGTGATATATTCACTGCTGTCTGTGTATTTGCAAACACACCCAATTTGCAATGGTCTGGTAGGCTTCCTTCATCTTCAAAGAGATCAGGAAATGGTTTCCAAATTGTTTATAATGTTGAGACATTTTGTGGATCTGGGACATACTCTATCTGTGTTTCAGTTCCCCTACTGAGAAACAGTAATAATGATGATCACTTTCTGATTGGGGGGGCGGGAATCTAAGACAATTTAAATTGAAAACTTTTTAAGGATAAAAAATATCACTGTCTCTGTCAATATTGCATACACTGTATAGTGACTGTCTAACCTTCTCACTAGTATATATAACATTTTGCAAAGAGGACATAAATTATTTCCTAATTTACTGCAGATACATAGGAGAGTATTGGTATAAAAACCATTCCTGGAATATGTGTTGGCAAGTCCAAATCTTTTAAAAGCATTCTCTATCACCATCTACCCCATATCAGGGTCAATCAATCACTGATGGACCTTTAAAAATAGAATAATAAAAGCCTGGTTTTTTTGTATAATGTTGATTTTTTTTTATATTATGGTCTTAAATCATGTGTTGATGTACAAACTGGTTCACTTTTGTGCTTTCAGTGCAGAAAGATAGATATCATATTTTAACAAAACCACTAAGTGGAGAAATTATGTTTGTAAAGCCTTCCCCTTCAAGGTAATTTTTCCATGGTCTAAGAGCTATACTGCTCTTAACATAACAACATCTCTTAGTACAATTAGTTTTCACAGAATTTCTCTGATATTTTTAGGAGGGCATGTAATACATTATGGTCAAGAAAGCAGCCCTCTTGGAACATATGATCACAAATCTAAATTTAACTGAAGGGTTTTTTTCAATGAAGATTTCCCCAAAATTCTGGTTTAGATATTGGAAGACATTCAAGCCTGTGGACGGCAGTGAAGATAATATGTCTATCTATGTTTGAAAAAAGGAGTTTGAAACTCCATGTGAAAACTTTTTGTGCTTCTTGTTGTGTCTGTAATGAGGTATTTGAAGGACAGAGATATTTTCAACTATTTGCTTTGAACTGTCAAATGCTGTTCATGTTAGCTGAGCATATTTAGCAGACAATTGTTTTGGTTTTTTTTCTGTAAGCCAAATAACTTAGCTTAATTAACTCACTTTCAAGTATGCAAGACAATAAAAAGAAGAAACAGAAGGAAAATAGTTAATTATTTTCTTTTATGCAATAAGGCTATAATGAAACTCCTAAACATGAGTCAACATAGAAAGGCAAAGAAAGTAATATGCATGAGAAAGAATATCTATTTGCTCAGGTAATATGATAGTAGAAAAGAGGTGAGCAAGTAAACAGTACTTGTGCAAAGCATTTGAAAACCTAATTGTCATTTTCTGTGCCTTGTGGGTAGAAATGAATGGAAGAATTAGTTTCAATTAAGACTACAGTTATGAGCAATGTACTGGTGTTAATATAGGGGAGAGGTTGCTGTTTAGTTTGTGTCCCATATCTCATGCCCATCCTCCTGCCCCTGAATTTTATTTTTCCTTAAGGAATCTGACTGATATGTTTCTGCAGCACTTCCATTCAAGATGCCTCTTACAGAAAAGGGAAACCATCTCCCCTTTGTTGCCTCTCTCATGTCAGAGGATTGAATAGCTGGGAGCACACTTGGGTGAATAACAATAAAGTTATTTTCATTTGTGATTTTTCCTGCAGTATCTGTTTTCATTTTTCCCTACTTCCTTCATTATATCTCACTGCATTCATGCACTGACACCACATTCTGAAGAAGATTTTTATTTTTTATTCCAGTAATGAAAAGCTGTTGGCTTTGCTCAAAGGCAGAGCAACTGTTACATTCTATGTTAGACCCTTCAGATGGTAGAAAAAGATGATATTTTCTTCATCTATAAAGAGTTTATTTTGCATAGACTAATTTAGACATGCTGAGTTTAAATATGCACAGATCAGAAGAAAAATAAGTAGAGAAACAGAATATATGCTTTAATCAAAAATTCCAAGCATTTGAACGTCCTTTCACTAATTCACTAGAAACCAAGAATAGAGAATTAGGAGGTTTCTCATTTCTCTCATGGAGTAAGAAGCTTCTATTAATTGTGAGAATTCATTCATGAACTTGCATTTACTTTGCAGTTTTTAGTTTTGATCTATTTGTCTCTCTATTAAGGGACAGTTCCATTCTAAAAAAATATTTATAAGAAGATGCTAACTTTAAAAAAAAATGTTCATATGTATTTCTTTTCATGTATTTTATTTATTGTATTTATTTATTTGGTTTTATAAACGTCACCTGTGATGTGCTTCCTGACATAGTTTCATACAGTATAGTAAATCATACAAACAATGAATTAATTTATTTACAATGTACAGTTAAGTCACGCAAATATTTTCTGTGCAGAGTCACACGAAGCAGTTTCACAAAGATTTGGGCTTGCATGTTCAGCTTCCCACTCAGTAAATGTGGTTTTTCATTTTATTTTCAAAAGAGTCTCTTTTAAGACTCTTATAAACTGATTTGCAAGAGCACTTTACTGTCTCACTGCCCATGATCATATTTATTTTGAGGAACAAGGTAAAAATGGGTCATAAACCTTCCATTGCTCTTGTTAACTTAGAGCATCTGCTCTAGTAATAAGCACCTGGTTGGATAACTTTGACATCTGGAAATCTTTCAGCTGATGGACTTGCCCTTACCAAGCATGCCAGTGGAGATGATGAAAATGTTAGTAGGTGTATTTCACAGTTTGGTTTTTGTAGTCCTATGCACTGTTGCCAAACTTGTAGGCTGCTGGTGTGACTTACACACCTTTTTTTCTTATTTGTACAGTTATAAGTTTTATTTTGTAGCACCTGCCAAAACTCAATATATACCTCTGATGGTCTGCCGAAAAGCTATAAAGAATATATTTGCTAGTAACATGTAGGCTTCAAGGAAGATGGAACACAAGGATAAGTTGGCAGGCAACTGATCAGCAGAAATTTTTAGATAGGTATTATGCTTTTGGTAAGTGTGAATGCCAAAAAGTTTTGTAGCACCATACTGACAAGTTTCACTTCAAGGGCTATTTCCTCTTAATGCAAAAAGCAGAATGGGAGCTCATGTGTTTCAATCAAAACTGTATCACAGGACTTAGGGAGAGTTTCAGATAATTAATATATCTGTCCATAAAAAATGTGGAAAAAGAAAGAAAGAGAGAAAGTAATAAGGCTTTATCCTTTGCCAGGACTGTTTGTTTTGCATAATAACTGCCTCAGTTCTCAACAATCATTAGCAAGTCAGACTGAAAAGATGAAAAGCATCCAAGCAGTATTATAGCTTTCATGTTATTTTCCCCTAAGAAAAAGACCTTTTTATTCATCTATTTTTCAGTTGGTGAAATGAACTGATGTATTGTTTAATTCCAGCTATAGTTGAAATGTGTGTGTGTGTACACATGTTTGTTTGTTCATTGGTGTAGGAAAAGGGTGAGTTACTTATGCATAACCCCACATATAAACCTTCATATATTTGTGTAGAAACATACACTGCCAACTTCTACATTCAACCAAATTGATATACAATATTTTATTTAGGGATCTTCAGGTAAAATACTCTTTCTCCACATTTTCTTTTTAATCCTTCTTTGCATCCTCTAATTAGTTTATTTTTTATGACCATTACCTAAAGCCACAGGATTTGGCTTTCAGACTAATGTGCTCTGAGCCTAATGGCAATTTCATCATTGTTCATTCTGTGAAAATTAAAGATTTTGTTATACAATTAATTCAAATTTGGCATGGTTTTACTGCTTGTCTTATAAGTTCAAGCATTTGGAAATAAGATACCAATGAAATGTAAAATGCAAACTCTTTTTCTTAACTATTATCCCATTGTATATATTTTGCTGTTCTTTTTGTGAAGCTGAATATCATGATGACAGAAAGCAGATATCAAAACTTTGTGGACAGACAACTCTTACTGACTCTTTCATTAGATGACTTATCCCAAGGAAAATTAATCCACCAGCAATTTTTTAAAGGTTATGAAGTGAATTTAATGCATGGAAAAGTTGTGATTGAACTAGAACCTTTGAGATGAAAGCCAAGATTTCTGACTTTGAAAATGTTTATATCAGCTGTTCCTAAAACAAAACAAAAAGCAGTGGGCTTAAGCGCCAGGGAGAGTACCTTGCTTTTTCTTTTATTGTTTTAAAAGCAGTCTCTGCTTGAGAATGTCATATCTTTGCTACTAAATACAGAGCATGTCCTTTAAGAAGCTTTATATGAAATGACTATCCCAAATTTATCAGCAGAGTCCAACTGATTAAGTACGCTCAAGGGAGATATTGGAGGGTAGGTTGTTCTTTCTAGTGGACTTATTTTTTAAGATGAACATCAAAATAACCATGAATTGTTTCTATTATTTAAAAGATTTCAAGAAGTTAAATATCAGAGGGATTTCATAATCTAGTAAACTGCTGAGGTCAGTACAGAAAAACAGGCCTTCAGAGTGGAGTTTGCTCTCAGCTGAACAAAGAAATCTTCAAGCTGAATTTCAGAATCACCCAGTGGAAAGTTTTTTTCTTCTCTGTTGACTCAGGAAAACCAAAGCAGAGTAAGCAATACTGAACTTCTAGATTAAAGAAGATAAGTTTCGTCAATCCAGTACTCATGTATGCCACATAAAGATTTGGGTCTATGTTTTAAATCATGGCAAGATTTGAAATGTTCTCATTCTGACTTTACCTGAGAAGTTGATAAACATTTGCCCTCTTCTGTAACATGAACATAATCTATACCCAAATCTAAGCTATAAAACCACACACCTCCAAATCCTGCCTGAATATTCCAATAATGTAATGGCAGTAAATAAAAATAGTAAATGAAATTAAATATAAAATCAAAGTTATCCTGAAATCAAGCAGTCTACAAAAAAGAAAACAACAACAATGAAGTTTATGAGTCATTTCACACATAAACACAGACACAGACACACGGAGAAAGGAAACTCTGTTAGAAGAGGTAATGTCTTATCACATGTACAGCAGACGGAGCTGAACAATTACAGACTCATGAAATATCCCTTTAATTAAAAATATTAATTAATACAGAAAACAGCTTTTCCTTAGTCATCATAGCTACTGCAGGAATACTATCAATAAGATTTTAAGGCCTTTTAAAATCCTTTATTCTTTATGTCATTACTATGTTCTACTTCTATCTCCATATTTCTCTTCATGCATTACCAAAAGTATTACTTATGTGTAATAAACAATATATATTGTCATTGACGGATTCAAGAAGCAAAAGCTATCCTCATGACTTTTTGAATTCTACTGAACAAAGATCGTGCTAGTCCTGCAAAAATTAAGCACAATATACAGTGAGTTTTACCCTAAAATACAGATTGCTAATTAGAGAAAAAATGCACAAATAACAGACTCATAACAGGTGTGTTATAAACAATAGCATTAAAATTGTATTTTCATTTTTATTTCTACTATTGTACAAAACCCAAAGAAAATGTAGATACATTGAAAAAAGTCAGAAGGGCAATCATCCAAGTGTCACATTGTCTTTGAGGTACTGCAAGATATGATCAGGATTAATTTTGTGATACAGATTCACAACTTTTTTGAACTGTTTAGTTAGAACTTGTATGTATCCCACAAAAGTACACTTGAGATTTCTCCTTTACTCTAAATAGCTCTTCTCTCCTAATTAAGAGAATCTTAATTTTGAATGGTCTCTTTTTTGCAGGTATAATGAGAAAGACAAGCAGTCAACAACATGCAGTAGGAGAAATGCATCATGTGTTTATTTTTCAGTATATAATTATCCAGAAATATATCTGTAGGCTAGAACATGTGGCTAAGGCTTCTTATCAATGCCTTTGTGAAGTTTTGCTAAAACTCTCTAATAAATGAAGAGATCTATACAGCAAAATTGAAACATCAATGCACAAGTGGTTAAGTACATTTAAACCATTCTTTTTAAGTTTCCTCTATCCTGTCAAGCTCATTTCAATTTCAGATTAACAAAGCATATTGATCTGATGAATCTCATTGAAAATGTGTACTAGTGAGAGGTACTCAGACTATCTGAGACAGAATCAAGAAGGGAAAAAGAGAAAAGTAAAATACTGTAAACAGCATGAAGATTTAAAAATCTGAGGCAAGAACTAAAGTGTTTTTTCAGTATGTATTTTTATACATATGTGAACACTTGTGTATAGAAAAATCACTGTAGACTTTATCCATGCCATGTTTTATTGGCTGATTGATGTGTTCTATACATATTCCGATTTTTTTCATATGGAAGAAAATGCTTTTAAACACAACCCAGATGACAAGTAAAACCAGAAAACCACAAAACCAGAAGTAAACATCACAAAGTGTACTTAGAGCCTATCAACAAATTACTAAAATAAAGATATTTTTCAGCAGGAACATTACATGTCTTTTGTAAATAACTCTTTGAAAAGAAGTCGAGCATGAAAATTATGAAAATGTATTGATTTACCTCCTGTGTATTTCTACCTGCTGTTGCTTTCCCCTAGATATGACACTTAGAGCTGAAATACACTCTCTGAAATACTACAGGTGTCATGAAATAGCAACCATTTAACCAGTAGCTCTGTGGCACAATAACTGAATGCTACTCAAACTTTTTAAATCCATCTTTTCACTTTTTTCCTTGAAGTTCACCATATTTGTATTACTTAATGTATTCCTATATACTTCTTTCTCCAATTTCCATTATGGCACAGACTGAAAAAAGTCAATAACTGCCAGGTGTAAACTACCAATACAGAGTAGCTATCCTGGTCAGTACGAGTCTGCTGCATTGGAGAGTATTCGACCATTATTCACACAAGGCAAACAGTAGCATACAAATCAATTTTTGTACATTTCATACCCTGTATCTTGGCATAATGGCCTCTGCTCTAATCAATATTTCCAATTGTACTAGGCTCCTATAGGTGACATTAACTTGAACGCGTATCATTCTGATATATAACAGTATTGATCAAATAATTATCTTGTGGAAACAGTGGATCATTATGGCCACTTTTCTTATTAAATGACTAACTCAGCATTTGAAACATGACCCTACTGCAACATCTTGCCACAGGTTAGCCTCCAGGTTACCTATGAATCTTTTTCACAGAAACACTTTTACTTTCCAATATGGCACAAAAACATGAAGCTTGTAAATTACAGATATAGTTACAACTTACAAGTTTCAATTACATTTTTAATTTACTTCTTATATTAATTAATATTTTTATGCCAAAAAAAATTTTTGAGTTACAACTTTTTAGATTTGGTTTTATCCTAGAGTCGGATTACTGGAAGAAATTTTGGGAGCAATTCAACAGATCTATTCTTAAGTACCCAGAGCATCAAGTTGTAGTTTATCTGAATTATTAACTCAGGTTTCAGGATGAATCCTTTCACAGTTACATATCTTAACTTCTTACTCTCATCCCTTTTAATTGCAGAGCTGAAAAATTGATGTATTTTTATGTTTACTGAAGTTAATGGGAAGTACAAGTTTTTTACTCGTCTGAAATGCAGATTTTCCACATGTTGAAATACAGTTTTAGGATCCTGAAGTAATGCTCCTCCCCTTGCAGCTATTACTGTGCAGATAGAGGCTTTACAAGTAAGAGATGCACAATTTAACACTGCAAAGCAATTGGGGTTAGGGCTAATACAAAGATAAAGTATCTAAAACTGATCATCTACCAGTTGAAGCATAAATATTCTTACTTCTACTCAGTAGGAAAAGTCTTTGTTGGTCAGAAAGTCCTCATAGGGAAAAAAGAGTGACTTTTGTTGTGCATTGGCACATTGGCATATTCTTATTGCTGATGGATTGCAGTCTTCTGATTCTTTGCTTTTTTCACATCAGTGTTTTTCCTCCTGAATCCTTAGCTGCTGCCAACAACAATATCAACCATTACTCATGAGCTACCATTTTTCATACTTTAGTAAGAATTTGCTAAGTAAGACTGCCAAGATCACCAATCTTAGCTGCACTAAACCAGCACTTGGATCACAGAAACATGAGGCTGAAGGTCACGTTAACTTTAAAAACCTCAAACTGGTTGAAAGATAACAATCTAAGTATCCATGCCAGCTATATGCTTAAATTAAGTATTGCAGGGAGAGGAGCAACTTGAATGCCTATAGCTAGAAGACTAGTTGCAATTTAGACTACTGCTTTCCAAGTGCCTTTCCAGAAGTTGGCTATGTTCCCAGGATTTCTTGTGTGCCTTTCCATATGGGAATATCACAGCCTTCCTCTGCACTGGACATGTAACTTTAGGCATGCAAATCAGTCCCTGCATAATCACAAAAAGTACAATAACACAGCTTAAAAGTTTTACATTGTGTCACTGTGGGTTTTCTTAAAGAAAATACTTTAAACATTTTATTTCTGCCTTTGTAAAGACTAGTTTCAAAATCTACATTTATTTTCATGAATTGATTCATGAAATATTCTGTATTGAAATCTTGTGTCAAGATCCAAGCAAGGTATCTATTTACCACATTCCTATATTTTCTGCCAGAGTCAGAACTTAGTTTATGCACTGATCTTAGCCAAGATTTACTAGTGAAAGGATCTGTGTTTTGTCTTGGAATCAAAAAGTGCTAGAGTGGAGTCTGAGTGCAAGGACTTGGCCGGTAGTTCAGATGTTTGCCTGAGAAGTGAGATCTGCTTCATCATACCTAGTGTTATACTGAGAAACTTTTTTTCCGGTTGTTACTTTAGAAAATTTCCCAGCATTAGAGAGGAACTATGGAATGTCAAGTCACTCCTCTGGCTTGAGAGGACATTTAGTTGAACAAAAATCTACTTTTAGGAAGACAGAGTGAAAATTTCTACTTGGATTTCTAACACCAGTTTTAATCAGCAAACCATTGAGGGAGGTAGGAACAGTTTTCCCATCAGGATGCTCTATAGGAACTAGAAGTCTTCAGATTTTGCATGAACATTGTGGTCCTACACATTGCGTGTCTTGTGACTCCTGTAATTATGCACCCTCCAGAATGAGGTTGCGCTTGCTTTCATAGTAACCTCTTTTCCCTTTTGAAATTAAACAAAGCATTGCTGTTTCTTGATACATGGGGAAAAAAAGAATATTTCAAGATAAAAGAATTTTAATTCTACTGCATCAGGAAAGGATTTTTTAAACTTCAGGGTTTTTTCACAAAATAAAATTGTGTTGTCCAACCTGCTTTGATATTAATAGGTGCTATACACATATGCTGATAGTCACAGCCATGTCGTACATGCTCCTTATGCTTTAGCAAGGAGTAGTATATGCCTAGAAAACTCTTACGGAAGATGAGAATGCATACATTCATAACGTCATTTTACACATCAGCAGTGATATGAGAGTAAAGAAAAAGAGTCCAACCTCAAATGTTCCACAAAAGGACAAACTAAACCTAAGTTGTGAATAAAGACAGAATGAATACAAATACCAGGCAAGGGGGTAACAAAACCAAGTGCTGCTGCAATAGAAAATACTGTTTTCCCTTGAATTGTCAGTAAGTTCCAAAACCTGGTTGGTACACTGAAGATCTGAATATAGTAGCTATGAAGTTTAATTATTTTCTTGTGGCTAATTTAGTGTGATTGTTGAAACACAGTGTTAGATACACGCCAGGTAAAAATCAGTCACATACATAAATACAGAAATAAAAGAATGAAAGACCATAATTTCCTAGTAACTTTTTTCCCCACACTTCTCTTTCTCTAGAAACTGCAACAGTGATAAACCAGATGATAACACTGTTGCATATGTACCCTGTCATACACGTATTTTTTTTTCTCACAATATATTCATAATCATGTCAAGCATCATAAGCATGTCAGTGACACTGATTTAGCAAGAGAGAAGTGGAAGAAGAGCACAGAGCTGAAATAAACAATTTAGGAATACCATATTCCTAAATACCAATGCCATTATAAATTTAAAGTAACATTTTCCTCTTCTAAGTAGAAATAATTGTTTGAAGAGTTGAATTAAAATCAGGCTTTCGATTACATGTTATTAGCAAAGGGAATGTACATCAGTTTGCACGAAGGAAAAATTGCATCAAATAGTCTACCTTTTCAATTGTCAAAGACACAGAAAGGTTATAAAATCACTATATATGTGATTGTGCATGTGCTTGTGTGTATATACACACATCTATAAAATATTTTTTATATACTCAGGTTTTAAAATTTCTCCTCAGCAGCTGACTTAGACACTAAGGATAAAAATATTGGTCATATTTCAATTAATAATATAGCTGTGATTGCTTAGTATTTCTACACTCTAATTTCTTCTTGAATTAATTTAGTTCTCCTGAGACACTGTTACATTGAATATTTCCAAATGCTGGAAAGCTGAAACAGGTAATACAAATATAATTGTGCTTTTGCAATATTATGTTAATCGACAATTGGGTTTGATAATCACAAAATTATTTGCTTATACATAGATACATGTACAATTACATGTTTGTGAAAGATAACAAAA
>WAAB01012033.1:4619-23366 GCA_013389865.1 Piaya cayana | reverse complement strand
ACCTGGAGAAGAGGAGGCTGAGGGGAGACCTTCTTGCTCTCTGTAACTACCTGAAAGGAGGTTGTAGGGGGGGGGAGCTGGGTTCTTCTGCCAAGTGACAGGGGACAGGATGAGAGGGAATGGCCTCAAGCTCTGCCAGGGGAGGTTCAGGCGGGACATAAGGGAAAAATTCTTCACAGGAAGTGTCACTGGGCACTGGAACGGTCTGTCCAGGGAGGTGGTTGACTCGCCTTCCCTGGAGGTGTTTAAGGCATGGGTGGACAAGCTGCTGAGGGGCATGGTTTAGTGTTTGATAGGAATATTAGATTTGATGATCTGGTGGGTCTCTTCCAACCTGGTTGTTCTATGTTTCTATGATTCTATGATTCAATCCAACTTTGTTACAGAAATGCAATGATCCATATCTCCAAACCAGAATATTCCAGACAATCAAAAAAAACCCCCAAACAACCCAAATCTGTAGCCTCAGAGTAAAAATCCAAATTATCACACCGGTGCAACAGTTACCTTGCAGTGAGGAGGATGAATTGGGGCAGGGGCTACTGAGACATAAAGACATGGCATTATGGGCTGTTTTCAAATCAGAAGAATATAGCATATTGCTTGGCTTGCCAAATCAGATTCCAGTCCTGTCTCCTATAAACAAAGTTTTCAAAACTTTCAAATATGTTTGGTTTACAGTAATTTATCTTCTTATATATAACACTAATGAACATGCAGTACGGTCATTCATCATGATTGCAAGTGAACATCCTGTGTTCCAGACCAGAAGCAGCAAATTACTTCAGCACTAGGAGGGAAAGACATAGGGATAGAAAAAACCTGCAGAAAAAAAAAAAAGGAGCAAGGATTTGTTTCTTAGAAAACAAACAAGCAAACAAACAGAAATCTAACCCTGGCAACAGTCAGCGTTATAGAACCATAGAATGGTTTAAGTTGGAAGGGACCTTAAAGATCATGTAGTTCCCAACCCCTGCCATGGGCAGGGACACCTTCCCCCAGACTAGGCTGCCCAAGCCCCATCCAACCTGGCCTTGAACACCTCCAGGAATGGGGCATCCACAACTTCCCTGGGCAACATGTGCCAGCACCTCACCACCCTCATCGTGAAGAATTTCCTCCTTGTGTCTAGGCCAAATCTGCCCCTCTCCAGTTTATACCCTTTGCCCCTAGTCTTATCACTACATGACCATGTAAAAAGTTCCTCCCTAGCTTTCTTATAGGCCCCCTTCAGGTACTGGAAGGCTGTTATAAGATCATCTCAGAGTCTTCTCCAAGAATGATCCATTTAACATTTTTTAAAGCTCTGTTACTGGACTTCAGTTCTGAACAGCAGCCTAAGTTCGACACAGTAACATTAATAAAAATACAGTGCAAATTTTTAGGTAATGTTATTCCTTTATACTATGCATTTATTATCGAAGACCACATCCCACTATGGTTTTGTACAAGCTCATGATGAAAAATCCTCTAACACACACTTACTGGGGCAGGGTGAACTTGTGGAGGAATATTAGCTTTGATTTTCATAGGAATAAAACAATGATCTATCTTTTCTTAGCATTATTAAACTTTATAACTACAGAGAACTGCAGTATAAAAAAATGATGACCCAATATCTCTTTAGATTTGAAACACTTCACTGTGAACTGTAATTACTGATCAGCTTTATGAGCAATGTATTGTCACATTCAGTGACCCTCGCAAACTCAGTCGGATAAGTAATAGATATTTGTATTTTCATGCTGGGCTACAATAAATGCAGTGTCACATGATAGGACAATAGAAGTTGATCATAGCTTACAGCCTTAAGAAATTGATTTCATGGAAACCCTAAGGAAGACTGCCTAGGACATCAAAATAGCTTATAAAACACTATCAAGTGCTCCCAAAGTGTCTAAATTCACGTTTGGCCACTTCTTTACAAATTCTGTATGGTAGTAGAAGGACCTTACTTTTCCTCATTTAGACAAACTTTAGGCAAAGTTCAAAGAAACATGGAAATCAATTGATTAAATGAATCTATAGATCAACAAAGACATGAGCTGTAAAGAATTTTTTTTACTTTCCATGATGAAGAGGCATTTAACAAGCACCCTTTTAAATTAGTGAATTATCCTAAAAATAAAGATATCCCTCTCTGATCACACAGTTACAGCTCAAGTCCCTTTGTCTGCAGTGTTTAAAGCTGGCTATATCCAAGCAAACTTAATGGCTGTACAGCTTTATCTGTACTATGTAATTTCACAAACAGTCAGAGACCTTTATTTTATGCCAGTAATGAGCACATTAACTTAAGAAGAGAAGTCACGGAAGTTTATGAATAAAATCAACCATGAGTGAAGAGAGGTAAAGACAATTATCCTTCTGCTTTGCAGCTGAGCCGTTAAATCAAGTATATTGCCATTGAGAAAGGAACAGACTACTTTTGGGAAACAAGAAATTATCTTCATATATACAATATTACCAACCCAAGATAAGATGTCTGCACTGAAGTAAAAAAAAAAACAAACCACCTACCCAAAACATTATATGTGGTGGAAATCAGCATTTCCCAACAATTGCAGAGATTCAGGTTCTACAGCCAGCTTCAGGAACTGACTTGTGTGGTCAACAGCCAACTGACTCCCCTGCTACAGCTCTGGGAAAGAAGCCTTAGACACAGTCGTATGAATACAGTCCCCAAGAAGCTGCTTTAAGGATCTGAAGGTCACACAAGAGTAGGGATAGGGCTGTGTGGTTGATCTTCAAAGGAAGACCAGCCAGGAGCCAAGAGCATTCACAGCACAGACCCACAGTGGGCAAGCAGAACTAGGCTGGTGAGAGCACTAAGCTTTAGCAGTGGACAAGCAGTTACCAGACAGAAACAAAAGAGAAAATTAGGTCTGAGGTCAAGCTAGGAAGCTCAAACAATAGTTCTAGAATAGCAGAAGCCAGTACTGGATACAGTTGTACCTACAACATGGCTCAGGCACAGCCTGACAGCCCCAGATTGAGCTGAAATGGGGCTCCCAGGCTTATGGGCACAGGGTGCAGGTAAAGACCCAGTTGAGGCACATTAGGGTCATTAAGGCCTTTTAGTGTCATCACACATAACACGTGTGTTGGGAAGTAGGCAAACGTAACATGAAAGCTCTCTATGTTCCACACAGCATTAGTGCTTCTGAACTATGGTTCAGGCATTTTTTTTGCTTGTCTGTAAAATAGTGACCGTGCTACTTGGACACTCTCTTCCCTCAGCTTCTAAAGACTCTTCTGATTTATAGATTCTGCAATTTAGCTTCTTACACAACTTCTGTTTCATCATTCCATATGGCACAAATATACAATCTGGACTGAGTTCATGGAGAACTGAGAAAATACAAAAAATCTGAGTTGGTTCTCAAAATTAGCAGAATATGACACTTAGATTTCTTCAGAGACATGTCATCAAGATGAGGGGGGAAAAATCGATAAGTTGTCATGCAAAACAGCCCCTATCCACACTGAAATGTTTTCAAAAGGGTTGGCAGAGTTAGCCACTGTTAAAGCATCAACTAAATAATTCTTAGAAACCCCCAGCAGTGCTAGTTTTCATTTACATGCCAGAATTTAGAGATTCCTTGCATACAACCAATACATTTATTTACTGTTCCCTGTGCTCATCCTCCCTCTGCCCCCAAAAGTTATAAAGATATGAATGTCTGTTGAAAGGCAAGATGAGCCTCTGTGGTTTCTGAAAGCCAAAGCGTTAAACAATTACACTGTACTAGAGTTTGGATGGGACACATATAAAACATTGAAGTATAATTTAGATGGGGCAGAAAAAAACAGCTGTGTAAACATTTATCATAGAATCTTAGTCATAAGACTCACATACCATTATAAAAATAAAGCATAAAAAAAGGTTGTTCTCCTATACAGCAATATAAATACAAACATGACAGAACTGGGGAGCTGGTTTGTAACTCCATATGTAGTCAAGTGCTAGAATGAAGGTGTTACCACAAGTAAATATTTCATGTATCATTAATTGTGGAAGAAAGATTTTGCCAAGATGTGCAAAATCTTTCTTCCACAGTTATTGATACATGAAGTTAAAATGTCTAGAATGTATAATTTTATAAACAGCCTATAACACAAGGAAGGCTGAAAGAGGACTAATGTGACATTCCAATTGTCTCCTGACCAGGAGACCTGAAAACGAGGTCTCACATAAGAGGTTTGTGGCAACAAAAGCAGATCTGTAAAGTACATGTGTATAACATTTCACAAGTCACTTTTCTTCAGCCAGTCAGATTTCTCTCCCTTGTCCTTTCTCAGATTTCATCTTAACTACTGTGTAGCTTCAGACTAGAAGTTCTGGGATACATGGATCATCTCAGCAGAAGTCTCTATTCAGTAACATGATGCTGCCTACAGAAAACAGGATGAAAAGTGTCATGTAAGATGCAGACCAGCACAACTGGCTCATTATTTCACAGCATTGCCTGGAGAGTACAAGGCAGAAAAAACAATCTACAACTCAGTTTCCATTCATAATATTTACAGCCTGATTTAGCAGCAGTAAAATTAGATTAGTTTTCCCACGACAACAGAAAATTTGAGTCTAAAAGAACTTCAGTAAACGGATGGGACACATCCTCTGTCATGAAAAAAAAAAAAAAGGACAATTTGACCAGCCTGTTTTTAAAGATACGCAGTGACAGATAACTCTACAGCCTCCCTGGACAATCTCTCCCAGAGTTTCAGTATCCTAATCATTACAAAAAAATTACTAACATCTACTTTGAATCTTCCTTACTGAAATTTAGGCCTATTATTACCCTCCACTGACACAGTAAACAGTTTATTCCTTTCTTCTTTGCAGCACCTTTCATATACCTGAAGGCTGTAACCGCTTCCTTGTTGTTTTTTTTCACTAAACATCCCTCTTTTTTCAGTTTCATGGTCAACTCCTTTCCAGACTTTGACTCTTATTTCTTCCTTGGACTTTTTCTAGTAGACTTGGAGGTTTCCCAAACATGAGTGCATTACCCCAGTAGAACCCAATCAACTTTATTTAGACCAAAAGAGATTAGTTTGTGTGTCTTAGAGGTGTGCTCCCATTCCCATACCCCAATATGACATTTACCTTGGTTGCAAAGGACAGCACCATCGTCCAGTTTTAATCTCTTAAACTCTCCAGAAGATGTCTGACAAAGAGTTACACCATAATTTTCTCTTTCTGTATTCATACAGGTTATTATTTTTCCCTAAGAGAAAAGATTTGCACTGCAGCTTTTTGTTTATATTCCTCCAATGGGCTCAGGAATAACATGAGGAGGAACAAGGAAGAATACATTTTCAGGTACATCAAGGGTATTTAAACTTGCATTCAAGTCTGGGCTGTTAAGCTCTGACGCTTTCTGAGTGGTGATTAGAGAAGGAAATCAATAGAAGATTTCTGGTGAGCAAAATACTAAATTTGACAGAAATAGGAAGTTTTTTAGTTGGTTGGAAAAGGAATAGAGCAGAATGCAAAGTGCTCAAGAAGATCTGGGTTTGTTAAATATGGAAATGGGAAGAAAACACCTAGAAAATTCTTACTGATTTGCTGTTGCTGAGAGGGAAAAACTGAGTGAGAAAGTAATCTGGACAACAGCAAGCATGAAACAATGAAATTCACAGTACTTAGAAGGGAAAAGAAGGAAAAACAAAACAGCCAGCATGAAAAAGGCAGACATTTGTGACTTAGTGACTGACTGATATCAAACATGAAAAGGAAGCACAGGAAAAGTAAATTAAAAAAAAAACCATTAGATAACTATGTCTAGTTCTAGCTGAGATTATCTTAATAGCATAGGCATTCAGCATAAAACAGAAAAGAACTATTTCAGCTAAAGTCAATATTCTCAGACTGCCAAGTTTGGATGAATTTCATGTAAGAACACATAAAGACATGGCTGAAATAGTCTAAAAATAATTATATTATTATCTGTAGGATCTCAGGGAAAACAAAATAGCAAGTGGCTATGAAAATAAACATAGACCATATCTTTAAAAAGGATGGAAGTAAGTATTTAGGGAACTTTCAATTAATATCAGTTCCTAGAGAAGTGCTAGAATAAAACATCTTGCAAGTGCAAAGATAGCACAAAAACGGTGAATAAGATAGGCTCCTTATGAATAAGTCACATCAAATCAAAGTAATGTGTATCTTTGGCAGAATCATATGTCCTGTGACTAATGAAAAGTCAGTAGAATTTAGAATTTATAAAGATTTTGTCATGATCTCATGTAGTATTTATGTAAGGAAGTTAGGAAACCAAGATCGAAAGCTACGAAAGGGGCAGAACGAATAGTCACATCACTGCCATGTGTTAACACAGCTGCACACTGATCTACCCAGTACTGCTGGAGGTTTTCATTAATCATCTGAATAATGCAACAGAACATCTATTGTTACTAAATGAAAATATGTCAGCAAGCTGGGTTGTAGGAAAGAATGAACTCAGAAGGATCTTAAGATATCACTAAGTAGTCGTGATTAATAGCCAGTCATGCGGTGCAAATCCTGAGATGGTAATCCTTGATATAAGCATCCTTACTGTGCTAATCTTAGAAGTATTTAGAGTATTTATCAATATAAGTGGAAACTGAAATATTAAAGGTCATGTTGTTGCAGTTTCTGTTTTATTCTAACCAAACTGGAAAAAGAAAACTGCTGTAATACAAAAATACACAATATTTATGTAGCATTTAAGACTATTTCCAAAGTTAATGTGCAGAGCACTCATACTTTGTTGCAATGTACTGGTATAATCAGCAAAAATTAGGGTAAAACAGAAGTATAAGGTCACAGTAAGCACTGAGAAATAGATCTTAAGGATACAACTGGTTCTCGTTCACCTTTACAAGTCTACTGAGCAGACAACTACATCTGGTCTAGCTACTCAGAGGACCTTTATAGTCAATAAGCAGAAGCAGTTAGGTCAAAGCACGGTTTATTTAATCCTAGTATATACATACATCTGACCATGGGGCACACCCAATTGTTGCGTTCTTCCCTCCATGGACCACGAGGGAGATTGCATAACTTGCATCTTTAAATTAGAGAAATGTAGTCTTGTCCTCAGTATTTAGGCAGATATACTGAAGCACACCTTTTGTTAGAAAATAATCAGAGTGGTGCCACAGTTCTGTTTTCTTCTAACTAGATTGTCACAAAAGAAATGAAGACCTTAGGCTGCCCACTCTGGTCTAGCTTTATGTTGCCAATTAGGCTGAAGCTGATGCAAGAAGATTATGCAGTCTTTATCTTTTGGATAGAATTCCCCATTTGTTCCCTTTCCCCCACAGCTCACTACTTCTATCAGATGTTTCAGAAGAGGGAACATTCCTGTGGCTCTTTGTAACATGCTTAGGACTGCTCAAACAGTGGTCCGGCAACATCAGCAGGAGTTTTGGCTTTGATTTCAGTAGCACTAAAATTTCACTCACACAGGTTTTAAACACAGATGAGCATAGGTTGTGATGTTCAGCATTGTACAGAAAACTCAAAAAAGGGTTTCTTCTTGCATTGTTACTCTATAACACACATTTTCAATTGAGACATACTGCTGGGTGATTATTGTCACAAACTTATGAGAGTTTATGTATTATCACTAATGTGTGTAATGAAACTGCTCAACTGCACCTTAGTGTGATCAGAATAAAATAGCTGTCACATGTTGTTCAGAAAGGTATCATCTTATATTATGCCCATTTGCTACTGGTAGTGTTCAATAACCAATTTCAAATTCAGCTTTCAAATACTGCCTAACACTATGTACTGAGAGGTAAGCTGAGCTAGTTCTTCCAGATGAGAGATGTGGGGAACATCAATGGCTGATATTTACCAACAGAGCAATATACCATCACAAACGCATTCCTGACTGGTAGGTGAGACAAGAAAACACTCTGGATTTCAGGGGTAATTGTATACATATTGCACCAGTTCCATACAGCAGCTACTCCAATTCTCATTGACTTCCAGACCTCAAAAATCCACAAGAGTTATTTTAGAGAGAAAATTAAACATACCACATTGTGCCTTTTCTTTCATGTACTGAAGAACTGATGCTAACTATGGCTGTATAACCCACAAAACATTACCCTTTGATATCAAGGATCATGGACACCTGAGTGAAGCACAATGTTACGAATGAATCTTCACAACCTCTTGTCTGATTTTAAGGGAAACTGATCAGTTCGGTTGGGGATCATGAACTTCATCTTGCAGAACATGCATACAACAACATACAATGTTATATAATGGAAAGTAGACAGAAACAGTATTGAGTTTCAACTGAGGAAATAAAGAATACTTTACTGCTCTCATAATGTGGGATATTTCACTGAATAATGTTCATGACTGATACAGAGTAGGTAAGTTTTTCAGATAGGCTATTGTTCTGGTTTGAGCTAAAACAGTACCAATTTCTTAACTTTTTAGCCAAGTATTGTCTGAGTAGCTTCATTTTCTGAAAACTCACTACAGGTTTTTCATACGTCATCTGTCTCTAAAAGTGGCAAGGCCTGAAATTTATTATTATCACCAAAGTAACAGGGCACTGGAATGCAGAACGGCCATTGCTTATATATTCATCCCTTGGAGACCAAGGTTACCCTTGAGCTGGTGAAATGCCATAAGTCAAAGGGGTGAAAAGTCTCACCTCAGGGTGGAATGGACAGGACAGGTAACTCAAAACTGACTAACAGAGTCTTCCATTCCATTTCTACTATACTCAGTATAAAACTGAAGGATCAGGCCCTCTTCCTCAATGGCTGATGTCTAATAGGGACCTTATCTGTCCTTCAACTCCGTGATCCCAGATCCGTGTGTTCCTGATGCAGTTTCTGTACCCAGGTTCTATCTGCCACTGAGTCTAATATATTTGTATATATTTTATTATTATATTATTAATATTATTTTCCTTCTTATTATTATTTTTCATTAAAGCTGTTTTAATTTTAGGTTCCAACCCACTAGTCTCTCTCTATTTCTTCTTCTTTCTCTGTGTGTGTGGAAAATTTGAGTTTACAACCACTCACACTTAGCTGCCTACCGAAATGGGGTGTGTGGGGTAAACCAAGGCAACTGTTGAAAATTTTTCTGTTGCCCAAAATTCAGTAAAAGACACAGTAAAATACATATTCACATCAGGTCATACTGAAATAAAATTATAATATACTAAAGAGGCCCTTGAGACAGCTGGTAGTGGGTTTCTGAGAAAGAGATGCTGGGGCTGTGCAACACTGGGGACATGGCTGCAGCTCTGACCACTGCATATTTCTTCTCTGGAAGTAAATAGAGATTTTGACCTCTTTGGGAGGCTTCACTTTTAGACCATTTCTGTTTGATTTAGTTTTTACCCTCATTTTTCTAACAAAATATCCTACTCATGAACATTTCAATCTTAGATTTTTTTTTCCTACCATAACTCACAGTGACCCATTTTTCTCAGAGGCATAAAAAGCAGATAAAGACTCAAGGTCAATACTTTCTGCACTCAGGGAAAGAAAAAAACTAGTTATCTTGCCAAATATCACAAATGTGTTCTCTGTGTTAGCAGAATATATGAGGAAAGGAATAGTTTTGGGTGGCTAAGGAGAAAAATGATCCCAAAGGATGAAGAAATGGTTCCTTCCCTTCTATTCCAATGATATATACAAGGAGACATGCTTTCAAAATATGATCCCTGGAAAGGATAGTTACTGGATTGCTAATTTGCTGAGGTTTTATTTCTGATGCCCTCAGCACAGTGGCAAAAATAAAGAGCTCTACTGTGGGGTAGATATTTGGTCTTTAGTGCCCTGCTGAAAATATTGTACAAAAAACCCGCCCAACCCTCAGGAACAACATATGTATCTACACAACAAATTGGTTTATTTTTAAATTCCCACCAATTATTCTGTGGCTTTCTTACCCATACAGTTAATTATTACACCTAGCTTCCAAATACAAGACTAGAGGAACTCAAAGTAATCCTGAAATGGCTCCATTTATAAAATTCAGACTTCCCCAAAAAAGGCAAAGAAAGATAAGCAGCTTCTCAGGAAGATGGAGGACATGCAATGGTTGTCCAGACACAAATCAGAGGAGAGAGGAAAAAAAAAATGCCTATATATACAATCAAAAGACTATTTATTATCAGCTGTTGTCCTCTTTCAAAGCATGAAAATCAAAGATGAAAAATAAGTTTCTCTACCTAATAGCCACTATCTAGGAGATATATTAATCCATCTTTGCCCAATTTTACCTCTGTCATTAAGCATCTCATACTCATTCTAATACAAAATAACACTCTGGACTAACCAGACCTTTTGCTATCTACTATAGAATATATTGTTTTCCTAAATGCACTCTGCTTTAAGACTGTGTAGTTAAAATAAAAGTAGAAAAAAAAGTAAATGAATCTAAAATATTGGAATGATTATATCATACCAGTACAAACTAATCAATATATGTTCTTTCTGTTACAATGACTTAGTATTATTTTGGATCCACGTTTGTACATATCTATGCACACATAATCTTTCTCTTTTCAGTACAACTCATAGAGATAGCAAAACTCCACACAAGTAAAGGCATTAATCTATTTCAATGTCTTCAGCATTAAACCATTATTAATTTATAAGTATGGTAAGCGAACTTTATTATCTTCTGAAGTTGAGGTCCCCTGCAGCACCCCTCCCAATTAATGCAGTCAGTAAGATTCTTCAGCATGAAATGAAGAGTTTTGAGAGCACTAGAAGGACAAAAGTCCAAGTTATATTCACACAGAGACTCCATCTCTTGGATACTGTTCCAATTTCCCTTTCTAAAACAGACTTTTGTACCTTCACAGAAAAGTAACTTCATGATAGTAAGGGGAAAGAAGCATTTTCCCATTACTTTAAAGGTCCAGATGGACCTTTAAAAGCTGTATTACTTAATGGAATCCCTAAAATGGCAAACTTGTTCTACTTTACTTGATGCTTAGTTAGACAATATAATAAAAAGTAAGCCTATTAATTTAGTCTTTTGGTAAAAGTGCCTTGGGAGAGTTCTTTAAGAAAAAACAAATTAGTTTGACAATAAAGCAGTACTAAAACTTAAGTGCAATCACAGCTTCAAACCACCTGGCAGATGTCTTATTTCAAATTTGTCTAAACCTGAAATACTTACAAACTTTTGAGGAAATATTTCAGCTTTTTTACAAAAAAAAAAAGAAAAAGAAGAAAAAGTGGGAGTATCTCATTAGAGATCAGATTAGAGAACTTCTGTTTCAGCAAGGTATTAGAGAGAACTTCAGACACCTGTAACTTAAGGTACTAGAATAATAAATTTCATCTAGAGATAATGCAGATACACAGAACTGAATGCAGCCACAGATCTGAGTAGTTCAGTTTGAACTTGACAGTGTCTCAGAGCCAGGTTTAACTCAGGAACTGGGCTGTGATTAAAGAAAGGTTTGGCTTTAATCCAAAGGCTGCAAGACTGACAATTTGACTTAGTAGCCAAAATAAGGCACCATTCTTATTCCTAATTCACTGATAGTTTTCATCAGAAAGAAGTCAAACAAAACCAAAAAGGTCTCTTCTGTTCTTTAGGAAAAAGAACTATAAGATACAAGCAAAGAAACAAAAGATGATTAGGAAAATACTGACAAAATAAAAATTCAATGTGTTACTATTTAAATCAATCAGCTGAACTATTGCTAACAAAGGCATAGGATATAATGACTGCAGTTGTTCTGTCCAGGTGAGAAAAGCAAATCTCTTCCAATACCAGCTGAACACATTCTGTGAAGCACTCAGTTTCAGGAGCATTTTTCTGAATACATTTTGCATAGGAAAGGGAAAGTAGAAATCTCCAGAATACTACCAACAGGATAACTGATAGATCCTTTTCTTCCCTTGAGCTTTCACTGTCTTAGGTTTCTACCTTCTCATCTCCTACTAGTGATGCTTTCACGCACTGCTGGTGAAATATGCAGATCTAAGCATGAAGAAACCTGTTTTGGGAGCACAGGAATAAATCTGTTGATTTAGAAAATAAATTCTACCTATTGCTTTGTTACATTGCATTTCTGCAACAAAAAAAAATGAAAAGAGTAAAAAGAGACTGATGTTAAAATACATCACACTGACATATAGCTAAATGTCTCAAACACTGCTCAAACCTTGAACACAGGGAGAAATTCAGAGCAAAGTTCCCTTGTGATCTTTCAAGTTCATTTTTACAAAAAGATTTTTTTCCTGCTCTCATCAAAACTTTTTGTTAGACTAGTCACCTAAGCAATGCAATTAACATGACTTATCTGAAGCATCACCTGTTGCAAGGCAGAAGCTGCCCGTTCTGCACATGACTCCAGGATCAGGCAGAATGCTTGTGCAATAAAGTGTTAATGTTCCCTCTCCCCACCTTAAATTGGGCCTGGTGAAAAATACAGGCATGCAGTGAGAGGTAAAATGAGTCATATAGTGCCTGCTGCTTTCTGCCTTTGATACAATGAGACAGAGGTGAGCAGTATTACAAAGGTTTAATTTACACCACAAGCTGACTCAAACATATCTTATCACCCAGTTGTTTTTGTTTTTCTTGGTTTTAATATCATTGTCCTTGTTAGAGCAGAAATGCTTACCTCTGTCCTAATGTGAAAGCAAACAGGAAACCAACTCTCAGGAAGGTCTATGAGAATGAAAATTCTCTCAGGTCATTTTTAAGTAAATGTCATCTTACTTCAAACAAGGTTGGCCCTGGATCCTAGAAACACATCAGAAAAACAAAACAAAAAAACCCAACATAAAATATTACCAAAGTTGATCTTGAACATTAGGAAAAAAGTTTTCACAGAGAGGGTCATTGGGCACTGGAACAGGCTGCCCAGGGTAGGAATGGTTGGACTCACTGATCCGGTGGGTCTCTTCCAACCTGATGATTCTATGATTCTAAATATACTGAATTATCAATTAAGTGAAATTCAAGTATTTTCAAAGCTTTTCCATATAGGTACCTGTGCATATTTATTGTTACTATTAAGTCAGTACACCCCAGCATCACAGAAGCAATCAGCAAAATAGCATCTAATGTACATCTGTATACAGTTCACAGTTCAAATGAGAAAATGCTTTCTTATGTTTACTTCAGGAAACTCAGTGAAGTACCTTCTTTCTGGGCATTGATATCCTCCTCACTGGTCAGGGAGTCTCAGCTCATAGACAAATGCTATATCTGTCTACATAGACATTTGCTTCTAGAAGATGAGACCATGGGATCATCTATGGTGATCTAGACAACTTCATAGAAGAAATATTTGAACAAGTGTTGTTCATCCAAGATAAGAATATAATATAGAAATTCACGTGCAAGCTTGGAGAATAGTGAAGTCCAAAGCTCAAAGAACCTGACAAAGTTATGGAGGACAGGACCAGAACAGTGTCCGCATAAAGGTGATAGCAGTACTGCAACCAAAGCTGTGTGAGGTATTCAGGTGTGCCAATTTTCTGGTTTCTATACAGGATATCTCATTCAAATAAGACCAAAAGAACAGTCTGAGAGAGCTGGGGTTTTTCAGCCTGGAGAAGAGAAGGTTCCGAGAGGATCTTATAGCGACATTCCAGTACCTGAAGGGGGCCTATAACAAAGCTGGGGAGGGACTGTTCACAAAGGCTTATAGTGATAGGACTAGGGGCAATGGCTATAAACAGCAGAGAGGCAGATTTAGGCTAGATATTAGGAATAATTTCTTCACCATGAGAGTGGTGAGGCACTGGAACAGGTTACCAAGGCAGGGGGTGGAACTGGATGATATTTAAGGTCCCTTCCAACCCAAACTATTCTAGAATTCTAAGAAAAATGAGAAAAGGAAAGGCAGAATCATTCATCTTGATGGTGAAATTCAGGATGGTCTAGAGGACTGGGAGAGGACTAAAAACTCCTTACTGTGAACTGCATCACACCAGTCCTAGAGAATGATAAAAATATTGCCATGGAGAATCTATGTGAAATTGACTGGGAGCAGTGCAAGGAATAGAAGGGGCTACTCAGATGCCAGAGAAAACCAGGAGCGAAGGTGATATTTTCCCTGATGTTTCAAGATCCCATGCTGTGGGACAGAAGGGCAGTGCCATCTCACTGTGGACCAGTGGAAGACCAGGACTGGGCTCAGCCAGTGTTGGTGGAGTAGCCTAAGAAGGTTCTCCCATGGCAGTAGCAGAAACACAGAGAGAAATGTTATTCCCCTAGGTAGAGTAATCTTTGCCTCAGCCTGGCAGCCTGAAGCCACAGGAGGTGGGGCAGAACATGTCAGACTCCCAGTCTTACAGTCTCCTGTAGATCCTAGAGAGGCTGAAGTGTAGAAATGTATCTTTAGTAACACAAAACTACTTTACTAAGCGTGTTTTAAGCACCTTGATCCTAGAATTGGGACCCTAGATATGAAATGCAAATAAATGTAAGTGGGATGGTACCCTTCACCCTGAATTCACATCTCCATTCGTACTGCTTTTGGGACTTTCAGGCTGATTTGATGTGCAAGTAGGCCAAATATTTTTCACATTGGTACAACACTGTATTGATTATACATCCTAAGAAAAGTTCGCATGCCTGCAATTTACCCTTTGCCTCCAGGCCTTAATTAGTTTTTCATAGGTATTACACATGTTATGTTAATAAAGTTAGGAAACTCCATACTCAAGGTTTTTCTCTATATTACTTCCCTGCTGCCCACTTTACTGTTTGCTTTGATCAGTTTGAGAAGGTCATGCAATCATAGCCACTAAGTGAAGAATGCTGTTGGAATACAACAGTCTAGTGGACAGAATGCCCTCCAAATCTCCATCTTTGCTAGCCAGCCTGCAAACCCCTCCTTATTATCTTATAGCTTAATAAATCAGAGAAAAAAAGGTCAGTGAAGCCCTCATCTACACATAAACTTACAATGGTTTAAGATAGTTTTGTGAAGCCAAAGCACATTATAGTATGGATATTTATTTGGCTTCCAAATAGCATGTTTTCATGGAAATACAGGATAGTATAGGCTTGAGGTACCTAGTCCAAACACTTGCTCAAAGCAAGTCTCATTAGATGAGGTTGCTAAGGCTGTGCCCCATTAGACCTTGAAAACCTTCATAATGGATCTTATACAATCTTCCAGGCAACCTGTTTCTGCATTTGATCATGCCCACAGCAAAAATTTATACCCTTATCTAATTAAAGTTTTCTATGTTCCAGCTTTGTCCTTAACATAGCTTCCCACCACTGTGTGTCACCAAAATGATTCTACCTCCATATTCTCTGGATCTTCCAATCATTGTTGATTGTGGACAGCAGTAAATTCTCTCTTGAACCTTCCTGTTTTCAGACTGAAGAAACAGTCTTCTCATCATATGTCATGCCTTCCACTCCCCTGTCCATCCTGATGTTCTTTCAGTGCTCTCATTCTCACATGTCAGTGCCTTCTGTTGAGAAAATCAAAACTGGACACCATACTCCAGATGCAGTCTCACAATTGCCATAGAGGTGAAAGATCACATCCCTGAAGCTGCTGGCTACCTTCATGCTAATACAGCCCAGGAAGTGGTTGGCCTCTGATGCTTGAATTGGTTACCCTTTTTCTTTCAATTAATTCTACTCCAAATCTGTACGTCAGTGAAACTTAAAATAACACTAAGGACAGGAGTTGTCTGTGGTTTAAATAAAACAAGCAGGAACTGGTTTGTTTTCTTCACATACTTACATCTGGGTCTTTGTTTATAACTAAAGCTTCTGCTAGTTTAACTATCACAGCATTCCACCTACTCTGTGGACACAAATTAGCTCCTTACTTACATTAGGGCAAATGAGACTAAAGTTCTAAGAGCTGTCAAATAGAAATTAAATTTACAGTAATAAAAGCAGTACATACAGGTGGTATTCATCCACCACCGTGCCAGATATATACAATAAATGCAATCATGCTGAGTCTTTTTAAAATTAGTAATACTTTTCAAATTGGTAGGGCATTGACATACAACAGCTTAAATAATCATTTACATTTTCACAGGAAAAGGTAAAATATCACAACTTTTTGTACCATATTCATTTACTTTTTGGCTTAGATAAAGAATACTATATATGAAGATCTTTCAAAGAGTAGAACAATTTTTCTGAAATTATTTAATAAAAATAAAGTCATTAAAGTTTTACACAGAACATTCTAAAATGTCGAAGTATTAATTCAGCATAATAACTCCTATAAGCATTACTGAATTATATATTTTAAATTACTATTTTCAAAAATGAGAATGGGTATATTACAATACTGAAAATAAGTTTCACAAAACCTATTCTAACTATTTTCTATGCAATGATTTGTGTGAATTATTTAACATTTTCATTAACGTTGTCTGGAAATGTACAATTTTATCTGACTCATATCTTGAGATTCTGGTAATGTTAAATGACCTAGTTCTGCAAGTTTTCCTGCATATACACACACTTCTAGACCTCAGAAGATGCAGTACTGAAACTACAAACTATTGCTGAATGTCAGCACCATGTGAATTGCATTGTATGAGTACTGTTTCCTTCCACGTCACATTAAAAAATACAAAACAACCAAACTCACAAACTTTTCCCTGGTTTTCCTGCTCTTTCAGAAGTATATAAAATTTAGGCTTGCAAATGGGAACAGAATTCCATCAAAGAAAAGCTTTTATTTAAAAGTTCAACCACCTCTTGTGCCCAGTTAAGCAACAGAAGTGAGCTGCATTCCTTAGTGCAGTACCTGTTTTGAAAGAGACGTGGCAGACCAAATAACTAAATAAGAAGTATTCAAGCACAAATTAACATTTGTCTTGAGGTTCAAGTAAAGGTTTTAAACTAAATCTCACATTATCAGAACCATCCACACTATCTACAGTACAGAAGAGAGTGAGATACAGAGCAATGATAACAGTTATAGAAAATTAAAGCTACTTAATTGTTGGCATTAAGCAGAAGGCAGTCGAGTAACATAGTGCTACAGTGATTTTGTTTTTCCTCTCCGCTTCATCAGCACAGTCCACTCAGTGCATAAAAAGTCTCATCAAAATTAGAAAAATTTCCACAGGAATTTTCACCTTAGGTATGTGGAGGGGAAGTAGGTGCCAGAATACTCTGCTTGATGCTGAAAATACCTTGGAAAGGTCTTTTTGTCACTGGCAAGTTTTGCAGACATCTAAACTTCTACATCCATGTGCCTCTGTCAATTAAAATTCAGATCAGTTAGCAGTCAGTAATGAGTGTTTATGGTTACAGATGGCGTCAGTTCTTTAAACACCATATACTAATGGAAAAAAAAACAAAACTCAGATTTTCCTGTCCCACAAGTAACCTAACCATAAGCCCAGTGCTTCCATTTCTCTTTTTCCAAGACTAAACTTGTCAGCTGCTGCCCTGTCTCCTTCTCAGTAACTCCCAAATAAATGCACCACACTGGGCCTTTCTAATTAACTCGTGAATAAAACCTGAATTCATTATGTCATTGTATTAATTTAAAATATGCATAGCATTTTTCCTTACAGTGCTATCAAAAATTTCCAGCTACCAAAGACCATCTAAAGTGAGGGAGAGAAAGAATTGCGCATCTTTGCTACAGCTTGGCAGACATAAACCAGGCAATGTATTTTGTATGGATTTCCCCAAAGATATATCAAGAACTATCTTCAGCATGTTGAAGATTACAAGTAAGATTTAATTTGGGGTAATTAATAGCTATCTTGGCAATTTCATCTCTGCAAATGTTATTACTATTATAGGAAAAAAAAATTCTATACTCATTTCACTGAGGCCATTAGCCTGGAAGCTCATGTGGTGAGAGGTATTTCTTGCTTAGAATATAAATTCACTTGCACAGTATGTAATTTGCAAAAAGAGTAAATTCATTTTCAGCCTTTTAATGACAGATAAAAAGATTTACAGATTTTTTTTAAACTTTGCCTTTGCTTTGGTGTTCATACGTTACACATACCCGCAATTATGTGGAGGCACACACAATATTAACACTTGGATATTCAGCTTCATAATAGGTGCATCTAGATAGGAACTGAGATGTCTAAGTGAGGAATCTTGTACTTGCACAATGTCATTACAAAAGAATACCACCTGAAATCATCTTACCCACCAAGCTGTAGTTATAGAATGGGGGATATGGCTATTTTCAAAATGAAACTCATCATGAAAGCAAAAGAAGGGCAATGCAGAGGACCTACTAACAAAATATTCTAAGCAGTTGCAATGTATTCATTCCATGAACTAGCACAGGTTCATACCTGTAAGAAAAATCTCATTCTCCAAATGAGGTGCACTAATATTCTTGATTAGCACAGCCACAATAAAGAATAATTTTAAAATGGGATTGAAATTATTTTTTAAAAATTGTTACATCAATAAAAGTAATGTGCATCATCCCTTTCAAGGTTGATTATTAATGTGAAAGCATTCCTGTAATATTTATACAAACAGAGGTTTAAAAATTATACCTAAATAAGAAATATTAGATCACTATTCTCAGGCAATAGTCCCACACTCCAACTCAAGTTAAAATAGATTTTATTTAAGTTAGAATACTATCATTCATAGAATCATAGAACAATAGAATCACCAGGTTGGAAGAGACCCACCGGATCAGTGAGTCCAACCATTCCTATCAAACACTAAACCATGTCCCTCAGGACCTCACCTACCCATGCCTTAAACATGTCCAGGGAAGGTGAATCAACCACCTCCCTGGGCAGCCT